>CM042016.1:62648381-62820881 GCA_023525715.1 Cichorium intybus | reverse complement strand
TATATATATATATATATATATATATATAGAAGGAGGATCGTGTAGGAACCCAAAATCCGGTAAGAACCGCGAGGACAAATCTTAGTCGTTTAATTGTGAAATTTGATGGTTAAGATTTAATGTGAAATTAATGTTCATGTCTTAAAATTCAAGGGTATTTCTTGTAAATGTCATAAACTAAAAGGGAGGGGAATAGAATTTTGGATGGGCATTTATGTCAATTTGAATGATACCTACGCGCTTCACATTTCAGCCAAAGAACAACCCACGCGCCCCACTCTCCACGCGCCATGTGGCACCATGTGATTGGCTAGCTTATTTTATTTTTCCACCCAGTTTGTATTTTGGCAATAACTTTTTTTTTATTTGTAAAAAAATCTGAAAAAACTAAAGTTCTTAAAATTTAATTCTCTACAAAACAAGCACAATCATGAAATTTTGAAAAAAAAATATTTTTTATTTTATTTTTATAAAAAATCGAAAATTAAAAAAATTTCCAAAAATTATGAAAATTTTCTGGATTATTGTAGATATTATATTAGTAAGTTTGTAAAAAATAAAGTTTGAAAAAAAGGTTTTTTTCATGTTCATTTTTATATTTTTAATAAAAGAACTCATCAAAATAACAAAAAATACATATGATCCAAATTATTAAAACCAAAATATGTTTAATTATTCAAAACTTATGATGAAAGATGCAATATTCGTTATGATTCAATATTCAAAAGTCATTATGATCCAAAACGAGTTAAAAAAAACATACAACGACAAAATGATTCAAAACTTATCATCCATGATGCAAAAAAACTATGATCCAAAATGTTATGATTAAAAATATCATGATCCAAAATGATTAGATTAAAAATATGAAAAAAGGTTAAAATTAAGATTTAAAAATATTAAAAATTAAAAAATATACATCAAAAATGAAAAAAAAAACAAAAAAAAAATTAAAAATCGAGTACTGTAGCATTCAAAAAAAATTAAAAAAATAAAAAATAATAAAAAATAAAAAATAATAATAAAACACTAAAAAACGAGTATAATCGAAAATAAAAAAAATAATTTTTTTTGAAAAAAATAAATAATAAAATAATAAAATAATAAAAAAGGAAAAAGGAAAAAAAATGAGAAAAAAACCCACTTAAATCACTTTGAAAAAAAAAACCTACTTAAAAAACCCACTTAAATTCTCGAGTTCATATTTCGTTACGTGGACATGCGTCGCACGAGATTGCGTCACGTCGAAGGAAGATGTTTGACGTTATAGCCCTTTGGAGAATGATTCGACGAGAAGATTTCTCGCGGTTCCTACCAGATTTTGGGTTCCTACTGGATCCTAACTCTCTCTCTATATATATATATATATATATATATATATATATATATATATATATATATATATATATATATATATATATATATATATATATATATACATATATATATATATATATATATATGTATATATATATATTTATATATGTATATATATATATATATATATATATGTATATATATATATATATATATATATATATATATATATATATTATATATATATATATATATATATATATATATATATATATATATATATATATATATACTAGCTGCGTACCCGCGCAATGCGGCGGCGGAGAATAGTTTCTTTTTGGCAATTAATTACTATCGGTGGCGAACAATAGTTTCATTTCGAAGAATAATTTTCGGTATGAAAATATAAGTACGTTTTTGTTTCTAGCGGCGAAACGTATATGTTATGTTGTAAACCGGAACCGTCTCGAAAACGATTAAGCAATTCAGTTTCGATTCTATGAATTTTATTTTTCTGGTTTCGGTTTGGCTTTTTTCGTCTTGTTCAATAATTGATCTTGTCATAAATGATCTTGTTTCTAGCAGCATACCCGCGCGATGCAGCGGTGACTAACAATTCGTTTTTACTTATATTTATCGGCGACGATTAGTTTCCTTTGGTGGGTATTTCTTGTTAAAAATAAAAGTACGTTACAATCATGTAGTACACACAATGTGTTGGCAAAGTATAAAGATGTTCGTTCTCTAACAATCAGTTTTATTTTGGCGGATAGTTGTTAATTTAAATTAAGAAAAAAATTGTATTTTCTCTGAATAATTTACCTTTAAAACGTGCTCTATTCAAAATTACATGCAATGTGCTTTCGAAAAATAATGTTTTCACAAAACATGTCTTATTTCGAAAATCAAACTAAGCTATTTGATAAATAAAATCTATAGTGGGGGTATGCTATATTCAAATTTACATGCAATGTGCTTTCGAAAAATAATTTTTTCACAAAACATGTCTTATTTTGAAAATTAAACTAAGCTATTTGATAAATAAAATCTATAGTGGGGGTATATGTGCGCTGCGCCATGTAAGTTTATAGTTTCTTTTAGGAGGATTGTATGTTTTAGAGTTTAGGTTTATCGTATAGTGATTGGAGTTTACATGTATTTTCTTTTGGCATTGGACGGGAGGCGCTTAATTGCAATAACGATTTACCTGGAAACTTTTCATATTCCATAAACACAATATATCAACATACATCAGTACCGTTAAAATATATCTATATGGTTATACCCGCTCCTTATGGCGATAAATATTTTGTTTTTAGAAATAATATTTTTGGATTAAGCTTAAGAAAAGTGACAAATACAACGAACACTTTTGGGGTTTGCTTAAATGGGTGTAACGTTGTTTTTGAATATTTTAACTTTTGGGTTTTTTATAAATATCAGAATTATTAATCTTCAATCAATAGTCCAATATAAATAAATCTAGATATAAATGTTAATAAAAACTTGAAAATCATATCGATTCCAATTATCATTTAGATCAAGATACCGATTCAATAGAGAAAAGGAAACAATGTCGGAAGTTCCAGGGCCACCAGTAGGATAAAGGAGCAACGAATCTTTCTGCAATTTGTTGAGTGTAAATGGAAGATCGCTGAAAAAGCTATAAAAATCCCTAATTATAGCAAAAACCAAACGATTGCTGCAGATTTCTCTTCACCCACTCTGTCAACCAGTCTTGTCACAACTTCATCCATACAACCATACACAAACGTAGCACATACAACAATTAAATGTGCATTCCTGGGAAATGCAAGGCTTGTTTATCATAAAGCAAGCATATACCAAATTTTTAATTTCACAAAATTCTAGAATATATTCAATTAATTTGTCTAAAATAGAAAAAAGATTCAATAAGTGAAAACCACAATTCAACCAGACTTCCTCTATTCACAAAACAAAATATATACGTCGATTTCTTCATCCTCAATTTCTGCACACGAAGAAAAACCACAAATTAAATCATTCTATTTTTACAAAAAATACTAAAAAACAATGCATTTACCAGTTTCCAAGATTTAATCGGTATTTTTATATCCCATCTTTCAGTATATATGAAACTTATGTTGCACAAAATAAAAGTGTCACTAAATATAAAAAGATACAGAGAAAAATCAAGTATGATAGATTCACCGTCCACAGCAATGAACTTTGATCCGTCAGCCAGAAATAGGAATGAACTTTAAATCTTCTTCTAGAAACAAAATCACAAGTGTAAGAAATCCATTGAAATCACACATAAATGTAAGAAATCCACTTGCAAGCTAGCGTGGTCTGTACTGTGAGAAGAATATATGATTAGGTTAAAGCTTAGGGATAACTTATGAGGCTTGTGAGAGTAATGTGTGGGTTGAAGAACGCCATTTTTAAATTCACATACATAAATAGAAAAAACTCATAATACACATCTTTAGAACCAAATACACACATAGACCAACCTACACACACGAATACATACAGAAATCAACACAAGGAACAGATAGTGGATGTTGATGGCAAAAGGAATCGTCCAAAACTGATGTACCTGACAGCATCTGTTGGTTAGTTGTGAGGAGTGGTGGCGGCAAAAGGTGATGTTGAAGGAGGCGATGGTGGATTGAGCAATGACGGTGGCGGATTTGAAGTGGGAGTCGGTGATTAGGGATGTCGTGACAAATGGCACATTTTCCAGTAATTACCATAAACACGACAAACTATAATAGCTTGAAACAGAGCATCGGTTGTCCCACAAATTTGGATTCAACATAGTAATCTTCATATGCTTCCATATAACAGCCACCAACCCTAGACTACGATAACAATCAGTAATAACCTGCACAAGATTTCAGATTTGGTTGCTAATTCACCCTTTACTTTCTGTCGTCTCAAAACTCCGAACCATATGAAAACACGACCAGATGGAGAGGGAGACGGTTCTTCTTCATCTTTAGAAACTCTATATACAGACAATATTTGATTTTGGTAAATCAAAATAAAAATTCAATTATGAAATGTAAAAGACCAAACAATAGGATGCATATGAAGAAGCGTACACATATGTTTTGTAACGGTGGTGGTTCGTCTTCGCCGGCTAGAGAGGGAGAGCATATTAAGAGAACGGTGGGTGTGGTGGTGAAGGTCGTTGCTAAAGAGAAGTAGTGGTGGTGAGAGGATATGTGGTTTAGGGGTTCTTGATCGAAGATATATGGAGAGGGACAACAACAAATGACGGTGGTGATGGTTGTTCAATGGTCCCGACCTCACCGTGGCTATGGTGGCGGGTGGATACAAAGCGATGTGCAGGACTTCACAGAAATGGAATTTTGAATTTGGAAAGAGAATATGTGATCCCTTTTTAAAGTTAGTCATGAGAGTTGGCGATCCGGGTGATATTTATTACAAGCCATTGATTGTACAACGCATCAACGGGTAATATTCAAAACACATATCCAGTACAGACTTTCAACTTTTTCAGCAAACCATTTTGAAATTCGAATCATCCGCTCAATTCCTTTTTAGCGCCTTATAAATTTGAAGTCGGGTAATGAGAGAGAGGTGGATAATGAGTGCTTCTATGTGTTGTACTATCTTAAAAATTAAGACAATTATGCTTAGAGGGGTTGTAATTTATATATGATTTATAGTATAGTATAGAAGTATAGATATATATATGTATATATATATATATATATATATATATATATATATATATATATATATATATATATATATATATATATATATATATATATATATATATATATGAATATATCTATACTATACTATAAACCATATATAAATTACAACACCTTATGCACAAAATTCTTAATTTTTAAGACAGTACAAATTATAATACACAACATACAAATGATGATACATATTGTACAATTCTGTTATGCATCTTACTATATTTTAAATTTAAAAAATTAATTATTCTAAAAAAACATAAGCCATTGATTGACTATGAAACAATCAATGGCTGATATTACATCCAGGGTATTGACATGATCACCATTTCAAAATTTGACTCCCTCCAAAAGATTTATTACCAAAATTACACTATAAATAAAGAATTCTAATTCACAATTTCTTCACTCCATTGCAAAGATTTGCTCTCATTTCATTCTCAAATTCATGCTCATGGATCAAATTCTGCAAAATATCAAGATTATGAATGATAATTATATTTCAGCATAACATGATTATAATTTCTTCTAGCCATGCTTTTATTAGTCATTTTAATTTCTACAATGTTAATTTAATTTCTGCATAAATAACAACAAATTATAATTAATGTCTTTTTGCTTACATGATGCTGTAATTGTTGGTCTTTTTCAGGTACTAGATATTGTTGCTTATGTCATTTAAAGGTATGCATTTCTATCAACAACTAAAGAATACATTTTCAGTTTAATACCACATATGAGCATAGTAGTTCACCTTTTTTAAAAAACTTTTTACTAAGAAGTTGACGAACTGCAAGATCTGGTATGCCAAGAGCCACCGGCCTTCTTTGTCTTCATCTCTTCATTGTTCTTCATTTGAAACATCAGAGCGTTCAATTTTTTGTATGAAATTCAGTCCTGTAATATTTCAAAAGCATACAATTTTGTCATTTATTTTGATTTTGTCTACCAATTTACAGATAACAAAAGGTCTACATGATGCAAATCTAACACATTTTAGATACCGATGTCCTTATGTCCCGCTGCAAATCTAACAAATTTTAGATACCGATGTCCTTATACCAGATACAACTAAATTAGACACATGTTTACGAGAATTACTTTGTAATCCACTTTCAAGTCGAACAAATGGGACAAAAACCCATGCAATTTAAAAATCCCGATAAAACACAATGGAGAAAACTACAGTCGGATTAAATATACCGAGTACCAGATCTAAAAATTATAGTCGGATTAAACACAATGGAGAAAACTACAATCAGATTAAACACAATGGAGAAAACCATAAACCTGATCTGGAGAATCTGAAACCTATTAAGGAAAATTAAATATACCGAGTACCAGATCTAAAAAGAATCCAAAATCGTAATCAGACCCTCATGTCCAGAATCTGACAGAAGCATCCGAGACCTAAAAGAAATCCAAATTCGTAATCAGTAAACCAAAATCAGAACCAAGAAAAATCAAAATCAGAAAAGAAAACTACAGTCGGATTTGGAATCGAGAAATTATGTCCCGATAAAACACAATAAAACGAAATGAAAATCCCGATTGCAATCAGATCCGGGAATAGAGGCGGCGATTATCAGCTCATGGTCGGATTGGAGGTGGTGGATTTTCTGGATCGGTGGTAAAGACTTGAAAGGGAGGATAAGAGGAGAAGCGGCTAAGGTGTATAAAGAAAAACAAGTGGTCAATGAAGAACCTTATTCTATGAAAAAATTAGATAAAATGTTAAAAGAAAGAAGAAATATTAAACCCACTTTTGATTTAATAACAATTGAAGATTTAAATAAAGAAATCACTAATTTAAAACTAGAAATTGAGAATTTAAAGAAACATTCTATAATCCAAGATAATAGAATAACTAAGCTTGAAAAAAGACCCGTTACAGAATCATATGAAAATCTTAGTAATGAAAATTTATTCCTTCAATCAATTGATGAGCTAATTTTTAGAAAATGGTACGTAAAAATCAATCTTTTAATAGGTTATAATTACAAGAAAGAATTTACAGCATTAATAGATAGTGGGGCAGATATGAACTGTATAAGGGAAGGAATAATTCCCACTAAATATTTTCAAAAAACTTCAAATAAATTAAAAGGAGTTTCAGGAGAAGATTTAGATATCACATATAAATTAACAGATGCAAAAATATGCACAAATGGTATATGTTTACCAGTTCATTTTACTATTGTAAAAAATATGAGCAATGAAATGATTTTAGGAAATCCATTTTTAAAAATGATATTACCTTTCTTAACTGATAAAGAGAAAATTATATGATTATACGAAGGACAAATAATAAGTCTTCCTTTTATAAGTCCTCCCCAAACTATTTGGGTTGATGAAATTAAAAACCAATTAATAGAAAAATTAAATCAAATTAATTATATAAAAGAAATTAACATCTATACTATAGAGGATACTCTTAAAAATCCTAAATTACAGGATAAGATTAAATTATTACAAAATCAATTTTCAAATAACATTTGTAATAATCATCCAAATGCCTTTTGGGACAGGAAAAAACATATGGTAAATCTACCATATGAAGAAACTTTTAACGAAAAGGATATCCCAACAAAAGCAAGGCCATGCCAAATGAATTCAAATTATGTAGAGATTTGTAAAAAAGAAATACAATCTCTTTTAGATAAAAGATTAATAAGACCTTCTAAATCACCATGGTCATGTACAGCTTTTTATGTCAATAAAAATGCAGAAAAGGAAAGAGGAGTTCCTAGACTAGTAATCAATTATAAACCATTAAATAAAGTTCTAAAATGGATTAGATATCCTATTCCTAATAAAAAGGATTTACTTGATAGATTATATGATGCCATTATATTTTCTAAATTTGATTTAAAATCAGGATACTGGCAAATCCAAATCACAGAAAAAGATAGGTATAAAACTGCTTTTAATGTCCCATTTGGGCAATATGAATGGAATGTCATGCCATTTGGATTAAAAAATGCACCCTCTGAATTTCAGAATATAATGAATGATATTTTTTATCCTTATAGTAATTTCATAATAGTCTACATAGATGATATTTTAGTTTTTTCCAAAAACATTGAACAACATTTTCAACATCTTAGAATATTTGAACAAATAATTATAAAAAATGGTCTAGTTATATCTCAACCAAAAATGTTTCTATTTCAAATAAAAGTAAGATTCTTAGGTCACAATATAGAAAAAGGAAGTATTATTCCGATTGATAGGAGTATTGAGTTTACATCTAAATTCCCTGATAAAATAACAGACAAAACACAATTACAAAGGTTTTTAGGAAGCCTAAATTATATATCTCAATTTTATAAAAATCTATCAGAAGACACTGCTATTTTATATGAAAGACTTAAAAAGAATCCACCTCAATGGAGTGAAAAACATACAAACGCGGTAAAAAGAATCAAAGAAAAAGTTAAAACTTTGCCTTGTTTATCTTTAGCCAATCCCAATTGGGATAAAACTGTTGAAACAGATGCCTCTGAAATCGGTTATGGAGGAATTTTAAAACAAACTAGCCCAGAATCTAAAAAAGAATATTTAATAAGATTTTATTCTGGAAAATGGAACCCAGCACAAAAGAATTATTCGACTACTGCTAAAGAAATATTGTCTTACTAAAATGCATCTTAAAATTTCAAGATGATTTATACAACCAACATTTTATTGTTAAGACAGATTGTCAAGCAGCTAAATTCATTCTTAATAAAGATTTTAAACATGATGTTTCTAAGCAAATGTTTGCAAGATGGCAAGCTAATTTAGCTTGTTTCGATTTTGAAGTTCAATATAAAAAAGGAGTAGACAATAATTTACCTGATTTTTTAACAAGAGAATATTTACAATGAGTACAGAATCAGATAAATCGGATAATTCTACTATCCAAATGAGCCTCGATGAAATTGAAGCTATGGATCTTCAAATGAATTTTGGTCCCATTTCAAATAAATTTGAAGCAGGTGAATCAAGTGAACCTAGTAAATCTAAAGAAGATTTTCTAAATAAATGGAGAATTTATATTAAGGGAGAAGTATTTTATTTAGAAGATAGAGAATATTTAAACCATTTATTAAAAGAAAGTAGAAAAGCTATAAAAAATGGTAATCACCAATTGATGAGATTTATAATGTGGGATCTACAAGAAATTGAGGAATACTCCCCAACATTTTATAGAATGTTTTCCATGGTTATAAATTCCGAAATAAAATCTTTAGAAAGAATTTTAAATTGTACAACAATTTTATGCAGGAACAATGACTGATTCCAAATTACAGGTAAAAGACAATGTATATGTTTATATGTTAAAACATGTAGAGAGAGAATTCAAGCAAAAGAAGAAAATAAAAGCTGTAATGACAACAAGAGAAATTGAAGCTTATAAGAGTTCAATACAGTTCTTTAGAAAATTCATAAATCAATCTACTTGTTAGTTTTATTGTAAAACTTCTCAATAAAGAGATATCCTTCCATATTTATATTTTACAGGAATGATTCCTCGTGACAGAGGAAGAGGAAGAGGCCAGTACCCTCATAGGGGACAAGGTCGAGGAAATTTTCCTCCATTACCTTATGACAGTAAAAGTGGCAGTAATACTATAGCTTCATCATCTTCCTCGATTAGACAGGATGATCCGTTATGTGGAGAATTTATGGAATTCTTGAAATCAAAAAAAGGTGAAGCCAGTAATAGTGGTAGTTCATATGCTAATACTGTTATAACAGAAGAACCTGATGATTCCAAGGATTATTATAGAAATCCACATCAAGAATTAATATTAATTCTTGAAGAAAAAGATATAATGAGGTATTTTGATGCCAATAATGATGATTGGTTACTTATGTCCAGATATTTGGATACTGCTTCATATTCAGCTGGATCTTATAAACAAAGATCATATTATGAAAATATTTTAAAGGCCACAGAATCTTGTGAAATATCACATTTTTATCCTGCCAATTCGAATCAAGTTTATAACTTCAGCAAAATTATAATAAAAAGGATTATAACAGCAGAAGATTGGGGAATAAGTACCCTGAAAGAAAAAGAGTTTATACACCCTGAACAAAGAATCCCTGTGAAATTTAATTATTGGGATTATGTTGAAAGCTTTTATAAAGTATTCTTATATGAAAATTCAAAAAGAAAACATTCTTGGTTTATAAAAGTGTGTTCCAAAGTGTATAATAAAGATATTCCTAATTGGTTTTTAAAATGGTGGATATCATATGGTCCATCCATTGAAATTCTTCCAGAACCATTCAAGTCATTATATGAGGAATGGGTAAAAATTTCACCTCGATTAATGAACGATATCACCAAATATAGTGGTGGTCAACAACATTTACCTTCATACCATTTTTTCACTGAATTTTCAATTCCATGGATCTGGAAATGGATCCCTGAAGTTGATTATACCACTCAACAATTCCCTTCGATTCAAAGGATTTTCCTTACAAAATTTTGGCCCAAAATGATTGCAAAAAATCATGAAACGGGAGAAATGCACTCCACAGAAGTAATTGATCAAATCAAAGAAACAATAAAGAAGTATACCTCCCAGAAAGAATTCCGGCAAAAAGCTAAAAAGGAGCCCCTGCAGCAAATTGCTGAACAATTAAAGAGCCAGTATCATAAGGATCCAACAAACCAATAAATCCTTAAGAAATATATTCATCAAATGAAGACTGTCATTATGCAGCAGGCAGAAAAAATAAAAGGACACTCAGATAATGAATCTATGACCTCTGTTGATAGTGAAAATCACTTTCATATGCTAAGTGGAGAATCCCAGCCAATTGACGAAGAACTCCTTACAATTCCAATCGAAGATCTTTTCACAGAAATGGAAGCTACTCTGTTCAAAGAATCCCAATCATCCAAGAATAAAGACAAAATGCCGTAAAGACAAATATGGTGCATGATTAAAGATGGTGGTCCCCAATTCACGAGAACCGCAGAAGTCGCGAATCTTCTTTAATAAAGTTAATAATTTATAGTACTCTTGTCGGCCAATGTATTCGGCCTCAATAATTTCATAGAATAGATTTGATAGTCGTTTGAAATCTGAGCTTATAAATACAGATGTTTGGTAATGTTTAGAGGCAGACCTTAGATACTCACCTCTCTCATATATCTCTTATTCTCTCATCTTGTACGAAAAACACTCTGCAATAAAAGTCTGCTTTTGTATTCTGTAAGTTTTTATATCCTACCTTCATATTTTATTTTCTGTATTTTAACGCCTTCATGCAAGGCTAAATTCTTGTATGTGTTGAATCCATCATGGCTTGAGATTATGGTTTAAAAAAAAAAAAAAAAAAAACAAAATTTGACTCAAAAAATTAGAGTTTGGAAAAATATATTTTGAACATAATTTTGTAAGGTCATAATACCCAATGTATGTTTAAGTATGGACAAGGCCATTAGTCGCGTTTTAGCCCGTTTCAGGCCGTGGAATGGCATTTTAGGGCATTATACTCGTTGACTCGGCTGACTGCCATTCTTACCCATACAGTGTGTTATTATGTAAAAGAACCTTAATTATGAACTCAAAATTGTTTTCCCAGATTTTATTTTACTGGTCAGATTTTGTCAATTATTTTGTCAATATATATATATATATATATATATATATATATATATATATATATATATATATATATATATATATATATATATATATATATATATATATATATATATATATATATATATATATATATATATATATATATATACCCCCCCCCCCCCCCCCCCCTTTTGCCCTAACTATATTCTGCCAATGTATATACATGGAATCTATTGCTTGACAATTAGGCTATATTCTGCCAATGTATATACATAGAATCTACTGCTTGACAATTAGGCTCTGGTCAGACGCGATTGTATAATATATGTTCGTGCTACATATGGCACATTTGTGAAACTGTATCGTATATTTAATCATAACCAAGTCGTATGAATTCTGATGAAGTAGCGAAATTTTGCATTATTCTTTCAATAAAAAAAGATTATACCTGAAACAATATGTCACGTACGTTAATAAGTACATAAATCACAATATTAAAACGTTATACAATTATAGAAAACAAATACAAAGAGACGTCATTTTTTTACCATTTTACCGATTATGGCTTTCAATGTTTTCTTAGTTATTAAACCACAATTGCATTATTCGGAAATATATATTGTTATTGATGCAACCGATCTAAGGCCACACAGAATGGTCTCGGGTTAGCCCAATATAGGGTACTGGCCCCGCCGATTGGGTTGTCCAGCATACGTGGGTTGGAGAAAGATGGGATGAAACGGGTTGGGTTGAGGATTGGTGAAACCTCCCAAATACCCTCAAAATTAATAATAATAAAAGAACTTCTATTTACAGCTAAAGTTAATCCCCCATGCGTATAAATATCTCCCTCTCCTACTTCAAAAATCACACATTTCTTCTTCTCTTTTTCTCCATCAACATTGACCTTTTTTTACCCCCTCCCCCAAAAAAATTACACATTCTTCACGTCTATAATCCATATTTCAATTGAATATTTATGTTGAAATGTCTTCTTCCGATACTTCGGATTCGTATGTCCGCAACAAAATACTTGATGAACCTACTTGGTACTCGTCGTCATCGTCTGATTCATCAAATTATGCAACTGTTTACGGCTTTACGCGACCGTTTCTCAAGATGCACTTGCAGTGTTCGCATATACCACAAGTTCTAGCACTCCTCGTTCAAGAACTTATCTCCACGGAAATCAAGAAACTGTAGAGAAGTTGCTCATTGAATATTACTTTGTTCCAATTCAAAGTTTGGGGATGTTAATTTCAGAAACATGTTACGGATGAGTAGAACACTGTTTTTGTAGATTGTTGAGGACATGGAAAGAAAATTTCCATATTTTCAAACATCTTATAATGTAAGTTCGCAAAAAAGTTTCACTACATTGTATTAAATGCACATCTGCAATATGCCAATTAGGGGGCGGAAACACCCCCAATTCACTTGATGAGTACTTGAATATGTCAGAACGAACATCACGTGAAAGCTTCTACAACTTCTGCTATGGTATTATTCAGTTGTATGGTGCAGAGTACATACACAAACCAACATCCAACAACATTTAACTGTTGTACGCTGTACACAAAGCCAAACATGGATTTCATGCCATGCTGGGTAGCATTCATGGTACACATTGAGATTGGAGGAGTTAACCAACGTCGTTGCAACGTCAGTACATGAGAGGTGATCACATGTACCCTACATTGATACTTGAAGCAGTAGCATCAAAAGATTTGTGGATATGACATTCATTTGGTGTCGCCGAGGGCAACAACGATCTAAATGTTATGTACCAATCACTACTGTTTAATGATTCTTCTTGGAACAACACCAAAATGTTCATTTGCTTCGAACGAGGAATAATACAAGCTTGTGTACTATCTTGCAGATGAGATATACCCTAACTGGGCCACCTTTGTGAAATCATTTTCATATCCAATTACCCCAAAAAAGAAGCGTTTCAAGGTGGCCTAAGAAGCGGCAAAAAATGACGTTGAACGAGCGTTTGGCGTACTAAAACATAGATGAGCTATTATCAAACAGCCTGCACGTTTAACCAAAATTGATCGATCTAAAGATATCATGTACGCTTGCTTTATATTACACAACATAATCCTGCAAGATGAAGGTGTTGCCATATGTCCAGTACATGTGACAACAGTCAAAATGGGTCAACAAAAGTCAACTTAAGTCAACTGAAGCGTACATTAGGTCAACATGATGAAAGGTAATTTTCATAACCTTTACGATGTATTATTGGATATTATAATACTATGTACGCTAATTGAAATCAATTATCGGGTAAACGCTGTAATACCGATAATAAACTACAGTAGCGTAGAAATTCGATAATCACACAAATATTATTTTGGTATTAATAATATTCATAACATGATGTATTCGTGCTCACGAATTCGTAGACGTATAGAACGTCGAAAACGGAGTTCGCATGTAAAAGTTGCAACAGTTTAATTGCAGTGACAATAAAAGTACACAGGATTTAGACACTAAAATACATTACATGGTGCCTTAAACATCAAAAATGAAATAACGGAACACATATTATGAAGCGTAATATTGTCTAGTATTTAATTTCATAGTCCGATTTATTTTCCGGTAAAATGCCAAATATCGCGTATTCGGAAGAATACCGCGCTTAAACGCGTATATCTTCGCCTAACAAATTGCGGATCAATCTAAATGGATGTTTACTAATATTTCTATGTATAATATTGATTTATATATTTATTAGTAATTATATCTCCGGAAACTTATAAAAATATGCAAAACATTTACCGCGTTTTTTATAAAACGCCCACATTTATATAATGTTAGTGTATAAATTATAAAAGGCAAACACCCTACTCCACCCCCCCCCCCCCAACCGTCGGTCACCACCATCCCCTTCACCACCATCACTCTAAGCTAGAAGTATGATGACTACACTATATTAATAAACAATTCAAAACTCATACCTCCAAATCTCATAAAAAGATGCACATATCCTTTATTTAAACTAAGATCTCCCAACTCTCCCTCTCTTTCTCTCTTGAAATCAGCCCAAACACCTCTCCCACACCACCTCCGGCCATCGTCCACCACCACCGGCACCGTCCCGTCGCCACTCCGCCGCCGTCGACCACCGGTTGCCGCTTAAAAACCTCATTATTTCGGGGCGTTAGTTCAAGTCCCAAACCCAAGTCAGAACTCGTTTGTGATAAATCATGCTTCAAGGGTGAGTTCATACCCCTCATTTTCATCTTTATCCAAGTTTTTAGGGTGAGAATACAAGTTACACCATGAAAATGGTTATATATACATGTTTTTTACTAGTTTTGTGTAAAAATGCTTTCTACTTGAAATAATGTTATTTCCTAATATTATGAACATTATTATGTAGTATGTTGAGTAAAATACAAATCTATGAAAACAATGAACATAAACATGGTAGAAGTTCTAAGGAAAAGTCACAAAAATAAAACTAATAAAAACGTAACATTATTTTTCTAGCAAAAATGGTTATAACCAAGTTATTACACCATTTTTGTGGGAAATAACTTAAAAGATGTTATTTATTAACATCTAAGTAAGTTAACTTATATATATATATATATATATATATATATATATATATATATACAACGAAACATTTAAAATAAACTATAATAGGTATAGTTTATGGATACAAATACTATCATGACATTTTGGGACAAAACAAATAATTATATGAAAGTATATAATTATTATACACTATTTTATTATCATGGGAAAAGTGATAATTACAAATACAAGGGTTTTCATTTACAAATAAAACGTAAACATGTTGAAAACAATTATGTGAGACAAGTCTTCACCGTACTTATTAAGTACACATACTAAAGCCCTGAACTATAACCAGAGTCTCGGTAAGAGAACGTGATACTTATGTATAGATCTATACGGGACTGACAATCCCGCACCTAAGCTGCTTGCTACAGCTAGACCGACAGGTCTGGGGTGATGACAATGCCTAGTAATATCAAGTATTTTAGTCGTTGTTAGGCCCTATTCTTGGTGAAAATATATCATATATGCATTGGTATTCTCACTTTTTGTGTCAGTGCTTGTTTGCAAAGAAAAGTTACAATCAGGGGTTAAACGTCGTACAAAATGAAAAAGTTTGAAGATAGAGTCAAAATCAGTCGACTGGACATGCGCGCCGCGGGTAGGCATGTGTGCACGACGCGCCACATCAGAAGATGAGGCGGTGGAAGAAATTCAAACCGTGAGAAAACGGGGATAAGGCAGTACGCGCGCCGTGGTTTTGAGCTATGCGCGGCACGGGTTCTAATTTTCCACAACTATAAATAGAGGCCACTAAGTCGAATTTCGGAGGCGAAGATCAGACCCTAAGGTGGACTTACGGCGACTTTGACTCAAGTTTCAAGATTTCAGCAACCAATTGTGGTACTTTTATGTTTTCACTCTACTTTTAGTTTTAGTTTAGTTGTTTTAAGCTTGTAGCTTAGTGTTTTTGTGTGTGACAACCATTAGCATTAGGTTAAAGTTTCTGAATTCTCGTTGTTACTGTTTTGGATGTTCTGGATCTGAAGTTTATGCAAGTAATCATTCGGTTCCATGTTTATTGATGTTATTCGGTATTTTGGTATTTGAATGCTTGGATGCTTTTGGATTGAACTTTATTGTTTCTGATTTTGAATCTGAATCTTGATTTCAGTAAGCAATCTAGGTTAGGTTTTAGTTTAAGTTCTATTTAGTTCATGCTTGGTTTTGGATTTGGTTTGAAATTGAGTTTTTGGATTGTTTTTTAGAAAGTAGAAGTTAGTTCCTCCGGCTGTAGCATGACACTGCAGTTGGTAAGCTATCGTCTTATCTTGACCACAAAACTCCTGTGGATCGACCCTGACTACCACTGTACTAGTGAGAGTGAGGTATTTTACTATTTTTGACCGCACGATGACCTAGGTGCTGTCAAATTTTGGTGCCGTTGCCAGGGAGTTGTGAGCTTAAGATAGGACGATCTGCAGGGAGTGTTTTCTGATTTTTAGTTTTAGTTTTGAGATTTGAGCTTTGTTAGTATTTTTGTTTTGGTTTTGGCGGGCGTGTTGCACTAGTGCATGCGTACCCGTCAGGGTGAGCAAACATCAACTTTGCTTTTCGACTCTGAAATCGAACGAACCGCGCACAAGAATCATGTTACCCATGAGCCTGTGGGCGAGGTAACAGGAGGGGGAATTCCAATTATACCCCCAGTGTCAGAGTTTCATTTTGGTAGCATGAGTGCTACTGGTGGTGCGGTTTTAGCCCCCGTATCAATACCAGCATGCACTCCACCAACAGTTCCACCTTTAGGACAAACAATAACCAACCCTTTTTCCGCTACGATGGCGTGGGGAGCGCCGACCCGAGATGGCAACCCACCGCCACGTCAGCAACCAACCATTTATCAACCGCAACAATCACAACCATTACAACCACCATACCAACCAACCATCTTTAAACCACAACATGCTTTTCAAACCTTACCACAACCAACCCAATATGTGCAACCACAACAACCTCCGCCATAGCAGTATCAATACCAGGAGGTCGAGCACGGATATGACGAGGAGGATGAAGGCTGGATTCCTCCACAACAGCAGCAACAATGGAACAGAGGTTGGAGACCTCCACGAAGGATGCAACAACCGCAGCAACCGCAAGGTCAACTTTGTTCAACCTTTATACTTTGCACAACCGAGAGGGCAATCGGTTGCGTAGCACTTCCAACCTCGGGAGTATGACGATTCGTCACCCATTTATATTCCTGTTAATATAGATACTCAAGTAGAAATTAGGCCTCAATTGATAGGAGTATTAACACAATTTAGAGGGTATAAAACTGACGATCCATATAACCACTTGTATGAGTTCATAGCCATAGCTAATGTCAATACTCCTAAGAACACCAATAGAGATATTTTTAGGTTAAGATTATTTCCTTTTACCTTAAAGGACAAAGCCAAGTACGGGTTCACATCTTTACCGCTTAATAGTGTCACTACTTGGGATCAACTGAAGGCCAAGTTTTTGCAAGAGTTTTACCCAGCTAGTAAAACCACCGAGATAAGACGAGCAATTCAAGATTTTCAGCAGAAGCTAGGGGAGGCGTTTCATGAGGCTTTTGATAGACTGAAGGAGTTGATGAGATTGTTCCCTCATCATGATATTCCAAAGTGGCAGTTAGTAAAGATATTCTTTAAGGGTGTGGACTTGACCAACCAAGCGATGATCAATGCATCCTCCAGCGGGACCATTATGATGCAAGATGATGACGTTCCTTGGCGATTTCTCGAACAACTCAGTAATGGATCAAAGGCTAATTTCTCTATCAGGAAACCTGTCAGTACAGCAGCAGCAGTAGGAGCGGATGCAGACTAAAAGAAACGGGTTAAGAAGGAAATTGGTGAGCTGAATAGGAAGTTTGAAAAATTAATGTCTACCTTGCAAAACGGGCCCCAGAATCAGCAACAAGGTGGTCAATCAGGACATAGAACGCATGATGTCAATCATGTGTACGGCCAGGGTCAAGGTCAATACAATAACGGACGATCCTATAGGTCGTACAATCAGGGACCCCAAAATTCTTATAACAACAGGCAGAGTAATTATCAGGGGCAATCCTCAAACCCACCTAGACAATTCCAGTCTGGAAACAACAGTGGTCCGAATGGGAATAGCAGTAACAACAGGGGATCAACTAGCACTAGTAATAGCAACAACGCTCCAGAAAGTCAAGAAAATATGACTGCTAAGATATATGATTTGTTCAACGCCAGTCAGCAGCAAACGCAAGCAAATGCCAAAGTCATTGCCAATATGGAGAGGCAGATTGCTCAGATGGCCGAGGACCAAAGGAAAAGGGATAATGACAAATTGCCCAGCACTACAGAGATCAACCCAAATCATACTCAACGAGCGAGGAAGGAGCATGTGAACGCTGTTGAATCAGAATGGAGAAAAATTACTAAGGAGGATTTATTAGGAAAGGATGAAGAATCTAAAGTTGAGGAAGGTGAAAATAAGAATGAGGAGGATGCTCAACTTGAGAAGGATACTCAAGTCAATGAGAACAAGGAAGTCCCAATGGATGAGCAGCCAATGGTGGCTGCTATTAAGAAAAAGAAGGATAGGAAGAAGAGGCAAGAGGAGCCTAGTAAACCGATTGGACCATCGATAAATCAACCTCTGTGGGATGAGCTTAAGAATGCTCCTGAAGATACAAGGATTCTTCAGGAGATGTGTGAAAAGAACGGAAAGAATAAGACGCCTACACCAGATATGATAAGACTAACTGTTAAAGCTAGCGTGGCATTGTTGGGGACACTGCCTAAGAAGGAAAGGGACCCCGGTTCACCGTTGATTACTGTCATGGTAGGGGATGTTGTCATCAGGAACACGTTGTTGGACTTAGGAGCAAGTGTTAATGTTTTACCAGGTTACTTGTATGACAAATACAAGAATAAAGAGTTAGAGCCCGCAAAGACGGTATTGCAACTAGCAGATCAGTCAACGAAGGTTTCAAGAGGCAAGTTAACGAATGTAATAGTTAAAGTTGGTGATTTCTTTTACCCTGTGGATTTCCTGGTCAGGGAATACGAGAGTTTTGAGGACGTGCCCGCACTGATCTTGGGACATCCGTCAATTAATACACAAAAAAACGAAAAACACGACAAAAAAAATACGACAACATGATAAGCATCATATAAAATGGTACTAGAATGCTTCAAAATAATAACATCAAAAAAATTCTCTAAAATTTAAGCCTCCATCAACTCATTCTTTGTCTTGCTATCCGCTTCCATAATACTATCGTGTGTGATTTTGAACACGAATACGACACGACACGAAGTCGGATTTTTTTTCCATGACACAAACACGAATTCCAATTTCGATTTCATCCCAATTTCGTTTCGTGATGTGTCGCCTTTTGCCACCCTTAGATAAGGATGATATCATTTTGGAGTTACGCGATGTACGAATTCACTAAATACTTCTATAGGATCTTGTTGACCACATCGAGCATATTTACATAGCTACTTTGGATCGATATATTATTTAACTTATTGTATTTAGATTTTAATTTCTTGTGTTTAGGATTTAAATTATCGTTTCCATTTTTTTTAGTTTTGTAATGGTGTGCTTTTTAATTTTAATGTTATTTGTCTGTTTTATTTTACTTATTACTTTTTAATAATATTTTGAATATTAAAGTAAATGGTATTTTTTAATTGAGTAATCAATTTTAATATTAAAAATATGATGTAACATTGAGGGTTGGGAAAGATCTATTTCCGCTATTGGAAGATGACTAAAGATGGAAATAAGAGTAAAAAGAAAATCTGATGTGGCAAGAAGGTTAAGATGGTTGGGAGAGTTCTACTCCCCCACCTTGAGCGCATCTCCAACCTACCTCTAAAAATAGAGTTACTTTATTTTTTATTTTATTTTGCTCCAACCCCACTCTATAACCAACATTATATTTGGGTATTTGAATAGTATTACTTCAAATATAGAGTAATACTGTTCATTTACTCCAAATACAGAGTTAATGTTTCAGTTGTCATTTTTATTCCTCTAGTTTTTATTTTTATGCATTTTAGTTTATTTAAATATAATAACAAATATTTACAATCATATTATATATTAAATGATATTAATTAGTTATAATTAATAAAATTGAATATTTATATATCGAATTCATATAAAAATTTACGTATATTATAATTTACGTGCATTTGGAGTTCTCCAATCACGTTTTGCAATTGTTAACGGACCATCTCGTTTTTGGAAAAAAGATGTATTATATGACATAATGACTACATGCATTGTTTTACATAACATGATACTTGAGGATGAGTGTGATTTTGACGCACCAATTGAAGTAGCGAGAGAAGTGCCGCATATAGAGGTTGACATGACGATAGATGAAAATGGTCGATTCCAACAATTTCTTACTCGATATAAATGTATTAGAAATAAAGAAGCTCATTTCAATCTTCGGAATGCGTTAGTCGACCATTTATGAGAAATTTATTCAACTGCATAAATATGTTTTAACTTTTCAAATGTATGTGTAATATTTCTATAAATGCATGCATAATATTTATTTAAGAGTGTATTATAAATGTACTTTAATTATTTAATAAATTTTGTATTAATAAAATCAAAATTTCTTCAAATTAGTTATATACGAATAAATTATTTTGTTATTAATGTTTTGATAACATAATTTAGAATATTATTATAATAAAAAGATAGAGTAATTATATGTTAAAAGTTAATAAATGCAACGGGAAATTTTGATAATTTTTGTAAATGAAGAAAAAATAATATTCTAGGAATATACATCTTGTAGGTCTACAATACTCTCTAGATCACAATGATATCAATCCAAACAATAAGAACACAGGGAGATTAATCTTCAATGAACACTATATTGAATAGTCTAGTACATAAGATTATGTGGTTGCCAAGAACATAAGAATTCTCACTCTACTTAGCACAAATATCGAGGACAACCAACCACACAAATGAGGCTATTTTAGCCTTAAATACTCTAAGCCTAAAACCCTAGCAACCTAGGCCCATGGACCGATCAACTAGCCCAAAAGAGGCGTCGACCAAGGACCAAAACCGAACAACCTAAGGTTGTTCGGTTCACACCGATTTTCCAAATAAAACCCAATAACTTTTATCTTTTACAATTTTAGTCCTAATAAATAAACGATTAAACCAAACTAAAATTAATTCCTAACAATCTCCCCCTTAGTTTAATGCTTTCATTTATCTTCAGGCTTCTCTTGGTCTTCAGTTGAACACTGCAAAGAATTTTCAACAATTTCCCCCTCAAATTAACAATCTCCTCCTTAGTAGGAAAACCTTCCTCTTAGCAGGTGACAGGTATAGATGTTGATAAAAAATTCAGCACAGCTGCAGTGACAACTTTATCTTCGATGCAGGTTGACTTTAGATTTGGATTGGTAAACTCCTTAGGCATTAGAATATGTCTTGAATCAGCACATCTAGCTTTTGATTTGACTTTGACTTTGACTGGAGTCTGACTCTACATCTCTTCATTTGATCACTTCAGGTGTTAATGTAGTAACAAGTTGACTGAGGAGGAATTCAAACAACTTCTCACATAGAATTCAGCTTCACCTTCTTCGGGAACAAGCTTCGAGTCGAAGATCTTGAACATTTCATTTGACTGGCGCTTCTCGATACATTTCATTGATAGCAAATCATGTGGGTCACGGAGTTAGAAACTCTCACCACAGTTGTTCAAGGATTCACCCTTGGCTCGGAATGAGACTTCTCGCAGTATTTGTGTGAACCTGGGGGAACGCACTGCGATTGTTTGAGTATCGGTGAACTACTCGTGGCCGTTTTGATTTTGGCCCCTGTATATCCTTGATCAAAGATCTCAATGCAGTTGACAAGTCAACGTGGCTCTTGGCGAGACGTTCAATGGTATCCAAACTCTACGGAGTGTACCATCCTAGTGCCAATTTTGAATCAGGTAAAGTTGTTGGTGTCTCACAACTATTGTTGTAAACAACAACGATCACTGACCCAGAGTTTCAATATTTCATCAATGTGAGGTAATATTACATTGAATCACGAACATTTGTTTAGAAGAAGTTTTAGGTCAAGAGTTGTATGATCGTGTAATATGTCTAGGTTATTAGACATACCCATCGGCTAGACTTTCAAATTTTCATCAGTGTATGGCTTATTACACTGAATCATCCAACTCTTGAATTAGAAGCTTTGTATGTAAGAAAGGTTGTTGATGCCTCACATCTACTACTGGTGTTGTAGTAGAGATCACTGGCATAGAGTTTCGAAATATCATCATCACTTGGTTTAAAGTGATGAGTCGTCTATTTCTTGCATCAGAAATGTAAAGGTGGTTAAGAAAGGATTGGTGCGTGTGATAGATTACGGCATGCAATCTAACCATCGGCACAGACTTTTTAACTCTCGACTTTGAGTGGTTTCTCTCAAAGTGTCTAGAAGTTGGTGTTACACAAGAAAAACCTTAGATTGGTTAAGAAGCGGTTGTCAGTGCTTCACACTCATTGACGTGTACCAATGAGGATCACTAACACTTAAAAATTACCTCAGCAGTGAGTGGTATAAACTCGGTGCGTCGTGGATAGGTAATATTGTTTTTAGATTTTCAAAAAATTAAGGAAAGATATGAAAATTATAAAAAAATTTAAAATCTTTTTGTCTTTTTTAAATTTTGTAATTTTTGTTTTGTTTTTCTTGATACCAATTGTAAATACTTATAATTTCTGATACCACTTGTTATAATTTGAAAGAAATATATGAAAATTATAAAAAAAATATGAAAATATTTTTGTAATTTTAAATTTTCTGCTTTTTGTTTTGTTTTGTTTTTCTTCTCCCCCTAAATTTGTGCATGGGAAGAATAGCGGAAATAAACATGAACAAATTTTAACTAAACAAAATAAAGTAAAAAAATATTTACAGAACTGATTTAATAATCAGTGAAACATATCATTTTGAGCATATCGACTAGCACATGGAATCGAGCTTTTGCAACAGGTTTTGTGAACAAGTCTGCCACATTATTATCAGTGTGGACTTTTTCCAAATGGATCAATTTTCGCTCGAAACAATCTCTGATAAAATGAATTTTAATATCAATGTGCTTACTCTTAGAATGCTGGACAGGGTTTTTCACAATTTGGATAGCAGCTTCATTGTCACAGAAGATAGGAGTATCTAGAAAGTTCATACCATAGTCAAGGAGTTGAGGCTACATCCAAATGACCTGAGAACAACAAGCCGAGGCAGCAACATACTCAGCTTCCGCTGTAGACGTTGACACGGTCTGTTGTTTTCTGCATTGCCATGAGATCATTCTGTCTCCTAGAAATTGACATCCAGCACTGGTGGACTTTTTGTCAATTTCACACCCTGTATAGTTGCTATCTGAAAAAGCATAAAGATCAAATTCACGGTTCTTTGGATACCAGAGACCAAATTTTGGTCTTCCTTTAAGGTATCTAAAGATCCGTTTGACAGCATCAAGATAAGAAGGTTTAGGATTAGCCTGATAGCGAGCACACTGGCAGACTGCAAAAACGATATCCGGTCTGCTAGCAGTCAGGTACATTAGTGAACCGATCATCGAACGATAGTAAGTTTGATCAACTGATTGGTCATTTGAGTCTGAAGATAGCAGAGGTTGCTCTGCCATTGGAGTGTTAGCCTCTTTCGCATCCTTGAAACCGAACTTTGCAAGAATATCCTCCACATACTTCGCTTGATGAAGCAGGATACCCGTTGAACTTTGCTTAACTTGCAACCCGAGAAACATCGTCATTTCTCCCAACGAGCTCATCTTGAATCTTTTCTTCATCACCATCTCAAACTCCTTGCACAGAACATCGCTTGTTGAACCAAAGATGATGTCATCCACATAGATCTGGACAACAATTTGATCATCATCTTGGCGCTTCATGAACAAAGTCTGATCAATACTGCTATGAGTGTAGCCGTGCTGCAACAAATGTTCCGTCAAGGTAGCATACCAGGCACGTGGAGCTTGATGCAGACCATAAAGGGCTTTATCAAGCTTGTAGACATGATTTGGAAACTTGGAGTTGACGAAACCAGGAGGTTGATCAACATAGATTTCCTCTTTCACCTCTACGTACAAGAAAGCTGTCTTGACGTCCATATGGTAGATGGTAAAGTTCATGTAAGAAGCGTAGGCAAGGAAGATCCGAATCGCTTCAAGTCGTGCTACAGGAGCATATACTTCCGTGTAATCAAGTCCTTCTATCTGAATAAAGCCTCGAACCACCAGGCATGCCTTGTTATGCACAATCACTCCCGAATCATCTTGCTTGTTGTGAAACACCCATCTCGTATCCAAAGCCTTTTTGCCTTCGGGTAGTTCCACCAATTGCCAAACATTCAACTTCTCAAACTAGTTCAGCTCTTCATGCATTGCATCCACCCAACTTGGTTTATTGAGTGCCATCTCTACGTTCTTCGGCTCAATTTGAGAAATGAAGCACGAATAGAGACACTCGTTGACTTGACCACTTTGGCTTCTGGTTAAAACACCATCATCTAGAGGGCCGATAACATTGTCAATTGGATGGTCCCGTTGAATTCTTGAAGGAACCTCATATTGGAGCGCAGCAGTAGAGACCGGAAGATTGGTTATATTCTCAACCCTATCTGAGCCCGAAGCACCTCTATCAGAATCTCTGAAGTCGTGAGAGGTACTTGCAATGTACTCATTAAGAATTCTTTCAGGAAAGAGAGAATCCATGAGAGTAGAGTCAAAAAGATTAGAAGGTTCGGTTGAATAACATCTTCAGGGGTAGTTGATTGTTCAACAACTGGAGTATCACCAATAACTTGGGATGAAACATCAGGATCATCCTCAGTTATAGAAGCAGAAATAGGAGATGCACCGTCATCATGAACAAGATCTTCAAGAATGACTGACGGAGTGATAAGATCAGGAACAATCTCTTCAGTATCCTCTCTGTAAGTTCCACTGGGGCCTGGTTGTGTACCTGAAACAACATCAGAAAACACATAGAAAGGTTTGAACAATTCAGCATAATCAAACAACCAGTCAGGTCCAACATGGGCATCAGTTGGATTCTCTTCTAGCCAGCGAACATCAAATGATTCCACAATCTGCTTTGTCGCCTTGTTGTACACCCGATATGCAGTTTTATTTGCATATCCAATGAAGTAACAATCATCCGCCTTGGAGTTGAACTTCGGAGTAGCTTCAAGATGAAGAAGAGTGCAAGGGCAGCCAAAGGTACGGAAATGGGAAACATTAGGCTTGCGACCATAGAGAATCTCGTAAGGTATCTTCATTTGAGGTTTATTGATGATGACCCGATTCTGAACATAGCAGGCTGTGTTGATGGCTTCAGCCCAGAAAATCACTGGCAGTTTAGAATCGCACAGCATGGTATGTGCAGCATCAATAAGAGTTCTGTTGCGTCGCTCAGCAACACCATTCTATTGCGGAGTGCGAGCAGCACTATACTGACGCAGGATACCTTTATCTGCACAAAACTTGTTCAGAACTGCATTCGTGAATTCCATCCCATTGTCGCATCTGATGGTTTTAGCTTCTGATTCGTCTGGTTTTCAATGATCTTGATGAATCTAATGACCAGATCTGTAGTTTCACTTTCGTTCTTTAAGTAGAAAACCCATGTAAAATGTGAGTAATCATCAATAATAACTAAACAGTAAGAACTGCGATTGAGACTGAGAACATTAACCGGGCTAAATAGATCCATGTGAATCAGCTGAAGAATCGAATCAATGGAATTGATCTGCTGGGGCTTGTGTGACTTTCTGTGATGTTTTCCTTGAGCAAAAGCAACACAGAGTTTCGATGTTTCATCAATGCGAGGAAATATCACATTGAGTCACGAACATCTTATTTGGAAGAAGTTTAGGTCAAGAGTGGTATTAGCGTGTAATATGTCTTGGTTATTAGACATACCCATCGGCTAGACTTTCGAATTGTCATCAGTGTATGGTTTATTACACTAAGTCATACAACTCTTGAATTTAGAAGCTTTGTAGGTAAGAATGCTTTTTGATGCCTCACATCTACTACTGGTGTTGTAGTAGAGATCACTGGCATAGAGTTGTGAAATATCATCACCACTTGGTTTAAAGTGATGAGTCGTCTATTTCTTGCAACAGAAAGTTAGAGGTAGTTGAGAATGGATTGGTGCGTGTGATAGACTACGGTATGCAATCTAACTATCGGCACAGACTTTTTAACTCTCGACTCCGAGTGGCTTTACTCAAAGTGTGTAGAAGTTCATGTTGCAGAAATACTTTGAGGTTGGTTAAGAAAGGTTGTCAGTGCTTCAAACTTACTATGGTGAAACAGTAAGAGTCACTAGCACTAAAGTGTTACCTCAGCAGTGAGTGGTATAACTCGGTGCGTCGTCGGTAGTTAATATTTTTGAATTTTTAGATTTTCTGAAAAATAAAGACAAAATATTTTTGGATTTTTTAAATTTTCTTAAAGTAAAGACATAAACGAAAATATTTTTGGATTTTTAAAGTTTTGTAATTTTTGTTTTGTTTTTAATTCTCCCCCTAAATTCGTGCATGGAAGAGAATTACGGGAGTAAAAACCATGAACAAATTTAACTAAATAAAAATAGAGTAAAATATTTACTGAACTGATTTAACAGTCATCGAATCGTATCATTTTTAAAAGTTCAACAAGCATATCGAACCGAGCTTTTGCAAATGGTTTTGTGAACAAATCTGACACATTGTTATCTGTGTGAATTGGTTCCAAATGAATTAATTTTCGCTCGTAGAAATCTCGAATAAAATGTATTTTGATGTCGATATGCTTGGTCTTAGAATGCTGGACAGGGTTTTTGACAATTTGGATAGCTGAATCGTTATCACAAAATATGGGAGTATCAACAAAATTCATAACATAGTCAAGAAGTTGATGCTGCATCCAAATGACTTGAGAACAACAGGCCGAGGCAGCAACATACTCAGCTTCAGTTGTAGAGGTTGATACGGTCTGTTGCTTCTTGCATTGCCAAGAAATCAGTCGGTCTCCTAAGAATTGACATCCAGCACTGGTGGACTTTCTGTCAATGTCGCATCCCCCATAATTGCTATCTGAAAAAGCATAATGATCAAATTCACGGTTCTTTGGATACCAGAGACCTAACTTAGGTCTCCCTTTCAGGTATCTAAAGATCCGTTTGACAGCAGTTAAATGAGAGAATTTAGGATTAGCCTGATGTCGAGCACACTGGCAGACTGCAAAAACAATATCTGGTCTGTTGGCCGTCAGATACATCAAAGATCCAATCATAGAATGGTAATACATTTGATCAACAGAATGGCCATCTGGGTCTGAAGTCAGCAAGGGTCGCTTAGCCATTGGAGTGTTAGCAACTTTAGCATCCTTGAGGTTGAACTTCGCAAGAATATCCTCCACATACTTTCCTTGGTGAAGCAGAATACCCGTTGAACTTTGCTTTACTTGCAACCCAAGGAACGTCGTCATTTCACAGAGCGAACTCATCTCGAATCGCTTCTTGATCACTTGCTCAAATTCTTTACATAAGACCTTGCTAGTCGAACCAAAGATGATATCATCCATGTAGATCTGGACTACAATTTGATCGGACTTTTCACGTTTGATGAACAGCGTCTGATCAATTGTGCCTCTTGTGTAACCATGTTGCAACAGATGATCCGTCAATGTTGCATACCAGGCACGGGGAGCTTGATGAAGACCATAGAGAGCCTTATCCAGCTTGTAGACGTGATTCCGAAACATGGAGTTGACGAAACCCGGAGGTTGGTCAACAGAAATCTCTTCTTTCACTTCATCGTACAGGAAAGCAGTCTTAACGTCCATTTGGTATACACTAAGGGCATACACTTCGGTAATATCAAGACCTTCGATTTGTCGAAATCCTCGTACAACCAGGCGTGCCTTGTTTCGCACAATAACTCATGAGTCATCTTGCTTGTTGCGAAATACCCATCTCGTGTCAAGAGACTTTTTGCCCTCGGGTAGTTCCACCAACTGCCAAACGTTCAGCTTCTCGAACTGGTTGAGCTCTTCATGCATTGCGTCCACTTTGGCTTCGGGTTTGAACCCCATCATCAAGAGAGCCAATAACGTTCTCAATCGGGTGATCGCGTTGAACTCTTGAAGAAATAGCATGCTCGAGCGAAGCAGAAGAAACCGGAAGGTTTGTTATGTTTTCAATTCTGCCTGAGCCTGAAGTACCTCTGTCGGAATCTCTGAAATCGTCGGAGGTACTGGCTACATACTCATCGGGAATTCTCTCGGGAAAGAGGGAATCCATGAGTGTGGAGTTGAAAAGATCAGCAGGTTCAGAATTGATAACGCCTTCAGGAGTGGCAGATGCTTCAGCAACTGGTGGTTCGCTAACAATCTGGGATGAGTCAGCAGGAGCTTCAGTTGAAATCGAAGTGGAATTAGGAGATGCACCATCGTTAAGAATAGGATCTTCAAAAATCAAGGGCGGTATGATGGGATCAACAATGATTTCCTCATCTTCATCTCTGTTGACTCCACTTGGACCTGGCTGTGTGCCTGAGACAACATCAGAAAACACATTAAAAGACTTAAACAATTCGGAATAGTTGAATATCCAGTCGGGACCAACTCGAGCATCCATTTGATTCTCCTCTAGCCATCATACATCAAACGATTCCACGATCTGTTTGGTAACCTTGTTATACACCTGATAAGCAGTTTTACCCGCATATCCACAAAGTAACAGTCATATGCTTTAGAGTTGAACTTTGGTGTAGCTTCAAGATGAAGAAGGATGCAAGGACAGCCAAAAGAACGAAAATGTGCAACAGATGGTTTATGACCATAGAGGATCTCATACGGAGTCTTCATTTGGCGCTTGTTCATGATGACCCTATTATGAACATAACAAGCTGTGTTGATTGCTTCAGCCCAAAAGAACACCGGTAATTTAGAATCGCAGAGCATGACGCGTGCAGCTTCAATTAAAGTTCTGTTTCGACGCTCAGCAACACCATTCTGTTGAGGTGTACGAGTAGCACTGTACCGACGCTTGACATCGCAGCGGTCGTCATGTGATAAAAAATAAGAAAATAAACCTCACTCTCACTTAGCACAGTGGAAGTCAGGGTCGATCCACAGGAGTTACGTGGTCGAGATAGGTGACAGATTACCAATTGCAGTGTCACGCTACAGTCAGAGGACCTAGTTCCTAACTTTTGACAACTAATCCCAAAAAGCATAAACTAAACTAAAACTACCAACCAAACCTTGTCACTTACAGAATTCAGAAGTACATCTCCAAATCAGAAGCAAACAAAGGCAAATCAAACATCAAACACAATCCAAACATCCAACAATTCATTCACTAAGCATAAACACCGACAAAATCAACAATGAACATAAACTGAATGATTACTATTAACCAAGTCAGATTCAAAGGTTCCAAAACAGTAAACAATTACTCCAAAACAGAAACTAGAACTAAATATCAATGGTTGTCACTCCCAAAGATACTAGCCAATGATTACTAACTATTAAACTAATTAAAAATTAAAGATAAAAACATGAAAATACCAAATGGTGGTTCTTGAAGCTAAATCTCGGAGTCAAAGAGCATTGGGGGTCGATTTTACACTAGGTCTTCGCTCGTTTTTTTTGCCTAAAAGTCTCTATTTATAGTTGCAAAAATCTCGAGACCGCGCCGCGCGTTGATGAATCCCGGGTCGCGCGTAGGGGTTTATCCCCATTTTATCGGAATTTGAACTCTTTCCACCGCCTCATACCCGCGTCGCGCATTGATGAATTCCACGGCGCGCGTACGTCTTTTCCTGATTTTGCCTTGATCTTCAAACTTCTTCCAAATTGCACGCTTTTGGTCCCTGTTTTAATTATTTCTTTCCAAACAAGTGCTGGCACGAAAAGTGAGAATACCACGATGTATATGATATAATTTCACTAAGAATAGGGCTCAACAACGACTAAAATATGTGATATTACTAGGCGTTGTCAAACACCCCACACTTGTGCCTTGCTTGTCCCAAGCAAGAGAGTTTTTAATAGATTTTAACTAAGACTCAAACAATTTTTGACTGTGTTCAGTTTCAAAGCTTATTGCTTTCTAGTAATATGTGATATTACTAGGCGTTGTCAAACACCCCACATAATCAGAATGTTCTTTGGAATTCATGGCTTTCTAGAGAACCCTTGATTACAAATTTTCTGTCCACAATGAAGTGTATGTACTCATTCAGATTCTAAAGGCCATAAAAGAACTATCCATGACTTTCGATGTTGTCCGTGTAGCGAGCTTTCAAAAATACCATCCCAGACCAGACGATCTGAGGTGGCAAGGTGCATAAACCCCACCCATTTTAGACCTACCGGCTCGAACAACAAAGGTCACTGATTGATCATTCCTTCCTAAATTCCAATCCTAAAACAGTCCAATCTTCTAAACTCATAAAACTCAACTTATTTGACTCAACTAATAGCATGATTACAACTACATAGTATTTCTCGAAAAATACTAATGTTATAAACAATCACAAACTATCCGTTTCAAAACTTTAACCTATTAAAATTTTTTGAAAAAGTTGCTAAAATTTTAAGAATCGGTCATTTCCCGCAAAAATTTCAAAAAAACTACTCTTTCGACCGTCCACACCCCACACTTAAAATCGTACAACGTCCCCGTTGTACAAAAATTATTTAGAACAAGGGAGAAAGAGTTACCCCTTTGGACGGTAGATCGCTTGGTTGAAACTCGGTGTTATAGGTACAAATACAAACAAAAAGATCCTCGATTTGGCGTTCTGGAGTTGTAGCGCAACAATGAACACGCCAGTAATCAAGACAAGGGGAGGGGGTAGGGTGACCCCACACTTGCTTGAAACAACTCCTCCAATTTTGGTATAACATTTATGACTCACAAAGACGATTAACTATAAACAAAATAAAATAACGGGAAACAAAAACAAAAAAAACAAAAAAAATTCCAATCAAGCGATTCAGAACTGCCGGATGAAGACATACTGCCTGCAGAATGCATGAAATTCGATAATTAATGCATGAAATTCGATAATTAATGCACTGTCTAGCGTTCGACGCGGCGCGCGTAAGACATACCGCGACGCGTTATATGAACATTCGTATTCCGCGTCGTGGTCTGTAACAGTCCGCGGCGCGGCGAATGACTTCAACCCAAGAATCAACAATTATGCCTATTGTAAACCAGTTATCTTGAATCTAAGAATTGGGTTTTACGGAGTACAACAGCCTAAGCCTACTTTCACTATCAATTTTAACAGATAATTGCTACATTACGATTTACAGAGGCTTTTTGGCATAGGCCAAGACTTCAAAAGAAAGGAGAAGAAAGAGTATACTTACTTGATTCTGCTGCGAAGAATACGACGATGCAGGTGAGTAGATTGCACTAAAGATTTGTCACGGTAAAGAATGCAACGAATTAATCAGTTTGGATTATATACAGGTGTGGAGGTTTTGGAATGGAGTTCAAACTCTGTTTTTGGTGATTATCTCTAAATTCAAATTAAGATAAGACCGCGGCACAGGAAGCTTCTATCCGCGTTGCGTATAAAAATCTGATTTTAGTTATAATCGCGAAAACTAAACACGCACGTCGCGGATCCTAGGATCACGCGTCGCGGCTTTGCAAAATTACCAAAATGACCCCACACTTGCTCTTTTCTTACCGTGATCGATTAAATACAATTAAAACTGGGCAAAATGCAAATTATACACGTGATGATCGAGTTGCCTCCCGACAAGCGCTAAGTTTAACGTCTTCAGCCGGACATACACTTACCTGACTTATGACGTGTACACAGGACTGTCTGTCACGAATTATACTGTTTCCACTTTCAATTTCTGAAACGTGCCCGCAATGACATAGGGTTTGAGCCTGTGTCCATTGACTTTGAACGGTTTCCCGCCTTTGAAATCTCGAATCTCTATTGCACCATAATCTGTGACACTAACCACTTCGTAAGGACCATTCCACTTACTCCTCAGTTTCCCGGGAAACATCTTTAACGGCGAGTTGTACAGCCACACTTTTTGTCCAACTTCACAAGTTTTCAACCTGAGCTTAGCGTCGTGATACCGCTTCATTTTCGACTTGTATGTAGCCGCATTCTCGTATGCTTCGTCTCGTAGTTCCTCCAACTCAGACAGCTGTAATTTCCGTTCTTTTCCAGCTTTAGTGTAATCCATATTCACTTGTTTGATTGCCCATAAGGCTCGGTTGGCGAGTTCCACCGGCAAGTGACAGCAGTTTCTGTAGATCAACCGATACGGAGTGGTTCCGATCGGTGTCTTATAAGCAGTTCGATATGCCCACAACGCATCATCTAACCTTAGTGACCAATCTTTCCTGTCGGTTTTGATAGTCTTTTGAAGAATTTCTTTTATCTGCCTATTGGACACTTCCACTTGGCCGCTCGTCTGAGGATGATATGGTGTTGCAATCCGATGATTCACACCGTAGTGCTTTAGCAGCCTTCTAAATTTAAAATTCTTGAAATGAGACCCTCCGTCACTTATGATCCCTCGTGGAACTCCATGCCTGGTGAAAATGTTTTTCTTGACGAATTTACACACCACATGGTGCTCATTTGTGCGGGGTGCCTCTACCTCGATCCATTTCGACACATAGTCCACTGCTACCAGAATGTAAACATAACCATGTGACGTGGGAAATGGACCCATAAAGTCAATTCCCCAAACATCGAAAATGTCCACTACCAAAATTGGGTTTAAAGACATTTGATCCCTTTTCGATATGTTTCCCAGTTGTTGGCAGTTGAGGCATTCCTTAGCAGTTTTATGTGTGTCTCTGAAGATGGTTGGCCAGTAAAATCCATATTCTAGAACCTTATATCCTGTTCTTACCGCTGAAATGCCCTCCACATGCTGATGCATGACAATGTCCCAATACCTCCTCGATTTCGCTGTCAGGCACACATCGGCGAATTATTTGATCCTCGTCTACCTTGAAAAGGTCAAGGTCGTCCCAAATAAATTTCTTTGCATATGTGCGGAACTGCTTTTGCCTTTGTTTAGTCCAATGTTTTGGTATCACTCCTGTGGCCAAAAAGTTCACATAATTCGCGTACCATGGGGCTCCAGTAAGCTCCAGCAACTGCTCATCTGGAAACGAATCCTTAATTCTCTGCTCCCTTTTTGTCCTTGATTTCCACATCGAATTCTTGCAACAGAAGTATCCATCTGATCAGTCTTGGTTTAGACTCCTTTTTCGCCAGCAGGTGTCGAACAGCACTGTGGTCGGTATACACCACCACCTTTGATCCCTAGATGTAGGACCTGAACTTGTCCAACGCAAATACTACAGCAAGTAATTCTTTTTCGGTGGTTGTGTAATTTAATTGAGCCTCGGAAAAAGTTTTACTATCATAGCATATGACTACTGCTTCCTATCAATCTTTTGACCTAATACTGCACCAGCAGGGTGCAGCATAATCACTAGCATCACACATAATTTCAAAAGGTTGGGTCCAATCTGGAGGTTTCAGAATGGGGGCCTCGACCAATTTATTTTTTAAAATGTTAAATGCTTTTACACATTCTTCATAAAAAATAAATGGTGCGTCCTTTAACAGAAGGCCACAAAGAGGTTTGGAGATGGTACTAAAATCCTTAATAAATATACGATAAAAACCAGCATGACCTAAAAAAGATCTAACCCCTTTCACGGATGTCGGGGGTGGCAATGTGGAAATAACCTTAACCTTAGCACGATCTACCTCAAATCCTCTCTCAGAGACCACATGACCTAAAACTATTCCTTCTCTAACCATGAAATGGCTTTTCTCCCAAGAAAGCACCAGATTAGACTCAACACATCTTTGTAACACCTTTTCCAATTGATTCAAGCAGGCTTCAAATGTTGGTCCAAAAATCAAGAAGTCGTCCATGAAGATTTCCAAGGCGTCACCAATCATGTCGGAGAATATCGCCATCATACACCGTTGAAATGTAGCGGGAGCATTGCACAACCCAAATGGCATTCTGTGAAACGCAAAAGTACCATATGTACATGTGAATGTTGTCTTTGCTTGATCCTCCAGATGAATGGCAATCTGATTATACCTAGAATAGTCGTCCAAGAAACAATAATACTTCTGTCCAGCTAACTTTTCCACGATCTGATCGATGAATGGTAATGGAAAATGATCCTTAGATGTAGCGGCATTGAGTTTCCGGTAATCGATACATACTCTCCATCCAGTCACGGGTCTTGTGGAAACTTTGTCACTATCTTTAGTATCTACAACGGCTATTCCAGATTTCTTTGGCACTGTCTATGTCGGGCTGACCCATTCACTATTAGAGATTGGATATATGATCCCAGCATCCAGCCACTTTAGAACTTCCTTTTTCACAACTTCCTTCAAATTTGGATTCAATCTTCTCTGCGTGTCTCTGGCAGGTTTAGCTCCTTCTTCTGTGATGATTCGATGCATACATGTGGTTGGGCTAATTCCTTTTATATCTGTGATTGTCCAACCAATAGCCTCCTTATGCTTGGACGATATCTTGAGTAATTCCTTTTCTTGTCCCTCTGTCAAGTTTGCTGCTAAAATCACTGGCAAAGTATCCTTTTCCCCAGAAAGGCATACTTTAAATGAGCTGGTAATGGTTTCAATTCTAGCTTTGGTGGTTCTTGCAATGATGGTTTTAACGTCTTGGGAATCTCTGTCGGCAGCTTCTCTATGTGCGCGCAATCCTCATACTTCGTGCCTCTGTCCCTATCTGCTGCTTCTTCTTGCTTTTCCTGCTCAGCCTCTCCTTCTTCTTGAGTCTCCATCACTTCTTGCTGCAACACTTCTGGCGTATACTGTTGTACTAACTCATCTATGATGTCCACCTAGTAGCACTCTTCATCCTCCATTGTATTACCTTTGGCATTAAAAATGTTGATCTTAGTTTGCCGATGCCCAAAGGAAATCCCCATCTCCCCCGTACGACAGTCGATGTTTGCATTAGCCGTGGCTAAAAAGGGTCGCCCTAAGATGATTGTCGGTTGTTCTCCATTGGCCGCCTGACGGGTATCCAGAACTAAGAAATCTGCTGGGTAGTAAAAATCTCTCACCTTAATGATAACATCTGACAACATTCCCCTAGGAATCTTTGTAGACTTATCAGCAAGCTGAAGAATTACATCTGTACATCTTAGAGTACCGAAGTCATACTTGTCAAAAAGTTGTCCCGGTAAAATATTCACACTTGCACCTGAATCTAACAGAGCTCTCATAATGTGCACATCACCTAAGTCAACAGAGATGAGAGGAACCCCAGGATCCTTCAGCTTGGGAGGCAATGCATCCATTAAAATAGAACTTACATTCTCAGGCAAACTAATCATTTTAGGCAAATGGGATAAAATATGCTTTTTGTGAATGCACATATCCTTGAGAAACTTTGCATAAGCAGGGACTTCCTTGATAAGTTTAACTAATGGAATGTTAACCTTGATTTGACTAAACAGTTCCCACATATCTTCCGCTTGCGGTCCCTTCTTCCCATATGGTCTTTTCTCTGGCTTTTCCAAAGCCGTTGGGAAAGGAACTGTCCCACTCGTTTCCCCCTTCTCCCATGTACTTGTTTGTTTCTTCTGCTTTTCTTGCTCTTCCTTCCTTTTTTTCTTTTCTTTTTCCAGCTCTTCTTTTTCATCAAAAATTATTTCTACATCACTATCCTCTTCTGCTGGTGGAGCTGTAACCTTGTTATCCACTTTCTTTCCACTCCTGAGTGTGATGACCTCATTCACTTGCACTTTTGACGGTTGTGCCTTCTCTTGTGCTCTATCCTCCTCCATCTTAATAATCAACTCCCCTAGCCTCAAAATTGATTTTGAATTTATATCCTCCACTTCCTGAAGCTTAACTAACATTCCAAAAATTTCCTGCATGCCAATGTTCATACTTCCTACTGGAGGCGTAGGTTGCATCTGCTGCTGTCTCACTGGTAGTTGTCTCACCTCTCGCTGCTGATTGTTTCGGAATGGTCATGGTGCATTATGGAATTGACCATACCCAGGCACTTGACTAATTTCCTCATGAGTCATCGAGCACTCATTGTGATTATGTCCTATTTCACCACATGTATTACATACAACTTGCCCATGCAATACATATGCTCCCTTCTCTTGTTGAAACCTCGCGAGCATTTGATTAAACTTCTTAGTCACAGCACTGAGCTCCTTCTGCATTTCTGTCTTCCACTTATTTTCTGCTTCAATGTTTGCTATGTAGACTGTATTGTCCTTCATAGATCCACTGACCTTAGATCCTAAGCTCAACTGCTCTAAGAACTTCCAAGCATCCTCTGGCTCTTGCCACATAAATGTCCCACTTGATGAGGCATTTATCATTGCTTGATGTGTCTCACTTACTCCTTCAAAGAATAACTTCACTAACTGCCATTTAGGAAGCTCGTGATGCGGACATGAATGCAGTAACTCCTTTAATCGATCAAATGCTTCGTGAAAAGCCTCTCCGGGCTTCTGCTAGAAGTTTTGAATTGCGCGTCTAACTTTTGTGGTTTTACTAACTGGATAGAATTCTTGTAGAAACTTTGCCTTAAGTTGGTCCCAACTATTGATACTATTAGGTGGAAGAGATGTGAACCAGTATTTGGCCTTATCCTTTAATGTGAAAGGAAATAATCTTAACCTAAAAGTATCCCTATTGGTGTGTCTAGGAGTATTAGCATTTGCGATAGCTATGAACTCATACAAGTGATTGTATGGATCATCAGTCTTATAACCTCTAAATTGAGTTAGTATTCCTATCAACTGGGGCCTAATTTCTACTTGAGATTCTATATCATCGGGAATGTAAATGGGCGACGAGTCATCGTACTCCCGTGGCTGGAAGTGCGATGGAACCGATTGCCCCCTCGATTGTGCAAAATACAAGGGTTGAGCAGGATTACCGTAAAAGTGAGGATCGTTATATCTCTGCTGACCTTGTAGTGGTTGATGTTGTTGTGCTCTTCTTGGAGGTCCCCGACCTCGGTCTCATGCTTGCTGTGGTGCTGGTGGAACCCATCCTTCATCTTCTTCATCATACCTCTCCTCAGCCTCTTGATACTGGTACTGTTGCTAAGGTGGTTGCTGGTATTGTTGTTGTGGTGGTATAGGTTGGAATGTGGTTTGTGGTTTAAAAAGTACAGGTGCTGGTTGAGAAATGGGTTGGGAAATAGGTGTCTGCTGTCTAGATACTGGGGTGCCATCGCGGGTCGGCGCTCCCCAAGACATGGCAGATGTAAATGGGTTTGTGGATTGAGGTTGGGATAAAGGTGGAAATCATGGAATCGACGGCGGAGTGCATGAAGGTATAGGTGCAGATGCTGAAGCTGCACCACCAGTAGCACTCGTGCTCCCAATGTGGAATTCTGAAATCGGGGGAATAAATGACATCCACGTTGCCTCACCCGAGGGTTCCTGGGCAACACTCACTATACTACTACTGACATTACTAAAACTCATTGTATTTAAACGCCTACGTGCACGGATCTTGCGCGCAGTTCACTCAATCTCTGAGTCAAAATGCAAAGGGGATAATTGCTCACCCCTACGAGTACGCATGCACTAATGCAATATGCCCGAAAAACAAAAATCAAAATTACTAACTAAAATAAAAAACTAAAAAGTCCTACAAATCACCTATTCTCAAGCTCACAACTCCCCGGCAACGGCGCCAAAATTTGACATCGCAGCGGTCGTCATGCGGTCAAAAATAAGAAAATAAACCTCACTCTCACTTAGCACAATGGAAGTCAGGGTTGATCCACAGGAGTTACGTGGTCGAGATAGGTGACAGATTACCAACTGCAGTGTCACACTACAGTCAGAGGACCTAGTTCCTAACTTTTGACAACTAATCCCAAAAAGCATAAACTAAACTAAAACTACCAACCAAACCTTGTAACTTACTGAATTCAGAAGTATATCTCCAAATCAGAAGCAAGCAAAGGCAAATCAAACATCAAACACAATCCAAACACCCAACAATTCATTCACCAAGCATAAACACCGAAAAATCAACAATTAACATAAACTAAATGATTACTATTAACCAAATCAGATTCAAAGGTTCCAAAACAGTAAACAATTACTCCAAAATAGAAACTAGAACTAAATATCAATGGTTGTCACTCCCAAAGATACTAGCCAATGATTACTAACTATTAAACTAATTGAAAATTAAAGATAAAAACATGAAAAATACCAAATGGTGGTTCTTGAAGCTAAATCTCGGAGTCAAAGAGCCTTGGGGATCGATTTTACACCGGGTCTTCGCTCGTTTTTCGCCTAAAAGCCTCTATTTATTGTTGCAAAAATCTCGAGACCGCGCCGCGCGTTGATGAATCCCGCGTCGCGCGTAGGGGTTTATTCCCGTTTTATCGGAATTTGAATTCTTTCCACCGCCTCATACCCGCGTCGAGCATTGATGAATTTCGCGGCACGCGTACGTCTTTTCCTGATTTTGCCTTGATCTTCAAACTTCTTCCAAATTGCACGCTTTTGGTCCCTGTTTTCATTATTTCTTTCCAAACAAGTGCTGGCACGAAAAGTGAAAATACCACGATGTATATGATATAATTTCACTAAGAATAGGGCTCAACAACGACTAAAATATGTGATATTACTAGGCGTTGTCAACGCTGCACTCCTTTATCTGCACAAAATTTATCCAGTGCCGCATTCTTGAATTAAGTCCCATTGTCGCACCGAATTTCCTTCACTTTTTGATTCGTTTGATTCTCGATTAAGGTGACGAATCTCTTGACCAACTCAGTAGTTTCACTCTTTTGCTTCAAAAAGAAAACCCAAGTAAAACGTGACTAATCATCAGTTATAACTAAACAATAAGAGCTTTTATTAATACTGAGAACGTTGACTGGGCCGAAGAGATCCATGTGAATCAGTTGAAGGAGTGAGTCAATGGAGTTGACCAATTTGGGCTGATGTGGCTTCCGATGATGTTTGCCGTGAGCACAGGTAACACATTTTTCAAATGTGATGAAGTCTTTGATGGGAAGCCCCTGGACAAGTTCATTTTTCGTAAGACGATTCAAATTCTTCGCGTTGGCGTGACCTAGACGTCGATGCCATAGCATGGCACTCTGTTCAAAAGCTTTAGAGAATAAGCAAGGGACGTTTTCAGGAGTGTTGTGATTCATGTCAATGATATAGGCATTGCTTTGACGTTCTGATCGGATAAGAATCCACTCCTTTGGAATGACAACACCAGGTTTTAGTATCAGACATTCCTTCTTCGTGAAGTGGGTTGAAAAACCTTTGTCACAGATTTGAGAAACGCTTAGCAGACTGTGCTTGAGCTCAGGAACAAAGTTTACGTTCTCAAATTTCAACACGCCATTGGAGACAATCCCTTTCTGTGTGATCTTTCCCTTTTCACCACCCGCAAAGCAAACATATCCACCATTAAAATTTTCAATGTCGTGTAATTGGGACATGTCACCTTTCATGTGCCTGGAACAACCGCTATCAACATACCAGGGTCTGCTAATATTCCTCCACAGCTGTTCCTGCACAAGTTGCGGGATCAATTAGATTTAGGGACCCAGTCCATACGGAAACTAGGTTGACCCAAACTATCGATACATTTTATAGATTCTAAACTCATATCACGATTGTTAAATAATGGGGAATTCATAGTAGATTTCGGAATGCTGTCTTTAGGAACCCATCTATAATTTGATTTAAATCATTTATCCTTGGACCAAATGGGAACATTAGCATCAGATTTGGAATCAGAACTGCTATTTGAAGTAGATTCTTGAGATGACTTTGATCTTACAAAGTTTGGTAAGGCACAGTCATTTCTTGAAACTGTCTTTTTGTTTTGAGCAGTTTGATTCTTAGGTTTCACATCATTCCAATTCTTATTCCGAGAACGTGACCTCGAGGGCTTTCTTTTATAAGATCTCCCCCTTGGCACGTTCTGCCAAAACTATTCATGTTGATGTGCATACAAATATCGGGGACAATTTCTGGCAATGTAACCAGCTATTCCACAATTAAAACAAGTTTGTCTTTTAACAGGGACAGTGGATGTTTGTCCAGGTCTATATATATTCAAAGCATTTCCACACATACACAAGCATGCAACAGAACATTTATCAGAATTTTTAAACCTAGAATTTTGAAAGTTCACATCATTACGATTTTTGAAAGGTCTAACAATTTTAGCAGTTTTAGCAGACAAATTCAGAATAGATGAATCAGAATCATTAGTCTTAGAACAAGTTTTAACAGAATCAAAAGTACTCTTGTCTTTCTTATTCTCATCTTTGTCTTTAAAATTATCTGAATCAGAATTTTTAAACCTAGAATTTTGAAAGTTCACATCATTACGATTTTTGAAAGGTCTAACAATTTTAGCAGTTTTAGCAGACAAATTCAGAATAGATGAATCAGAATCATTAGTCTTAGAACAAGTTTTAACAGAATCAAAAGTACTCTTGTCTTTCTTATTCTCATCTTTGTCTTTCAAATTATCTGCACATGAGGTAGAAGCATCAGTAGAGTTCGGTTTATTACTCTTAGCGGTGCCAGATTGATCCTTTTTGATGAAATTCGAGAGATAACATTCCTCAGACTCTTCAGTTTCGACAGATGATACATAATTATGATTATATGGAGGTAGAACAGATCTATAACCAAAACCTTGACCGTGTTTACTGGCCCATTCAGTTTGATGTTCAATTATAGACTCAACTACTTCGCTTGACACATCGAATTTTTTGAAATTAAATTCAGCATCATTGAATTTTGTATTCAATGCGTCAAGTTCAGCAGTTAATTTAGCAATTAATTCTTTTGCACAACGATATCGAGTGTTGACAGTACTCCATTCCTCTTGTACTTTCTTAAAATCAGATGTTTTAGCATCAAGTTTTTCTTGTAGAGGTTTCAATTTCTTTTTAGCATGATAAACATCATTTGTAAGGTTAAACACTTCTTTAATAAGACTATCATTATGTTCACGATACTTTGTAATTATATTAATGCAAGATTGAGAAGAGCAAGAAACTTCACTAACCTCAGTTTTGACAGGGGTAGAAGCAGGAGTAGTAAAAACCATGAAAGCAAATTGCAGATCCATCATTTGTTCTTCTGCAGCATCAACATCCATGTTTCCTTCGATCTGCGCCAAGTGTGCTCCACCATCTTCAGTTAAGTTCAAGGCTTGCATCTGGTCATCCCAAGAAAACTGTTGTGCCACCATTGCTCATTCATTGTTCTAGGGAGCAGCATCGTGATTGTTTCCGACAGGCACTAGATTTCTCTCAGCATTCTCCATTCTGGGATTAGTACATTCGCGAGCGAAATGACCAGGCTCGTTACAGTTGAAACATCGGAGATTTGCTTTGTTGAAACCCACCTTCCTGTCTCCATTGTTGGCAGGCCAATTGTTTCTGCCTGCCCTTTGTGTGAACTTCTTTGCCCTGAATACCGTCATAGCGATATGCCAGGAGATGTGCATCTCTTCAATATCATCGAGATTAACTTGATCAAGATCTCCAAACATCATAGGCTGAACCAGTTCACCAGCCATGAGAGCATTGTAGCAATTTAGGAGACCAGCCATCATGCTTAAATTTTCTTCAGTTCCTTTGGGAAGAGTTGGAGCTGGAGTAACAGGAACATAGGGGCTTGGAGATACACCTAGGTTGGCAGATTGATAAGAACTAACGTGGTTTATCTCTCGTTGTTTGTCATCCATATCACATGCTTTGATGACAGCTAAAGTTTCAGAGAGAGACAAACTATTCAGATCCTCCGTCTTCTTGATCATGGCCACATGCATATCCCAATTTCTTGGAAGGGAGTTCAACAACTTCTTGTTGATTTCAGATTTCGACAGCACTATTCCAGCAGTACTCAACTCAGTGTTGAGAGTGATAAACCATTGCAACTGAACTTCAAGTGTCTCCCCGAAAACACGATTAAACATATTAAATCTTTGTCTAAGCAGATCCTGTCTACTTTGTCTCATGTCCTCGTTGCCTTCATAAACCTTAATCAGTGCTTCCCATAAAGCTTTGGCAGATTTGTATTCCCTAAATCCTTGAGCGATATCAGGAGACAGACCCATCGTGAGAGTAGAGAGGGCACGATCATCAACTTCAGTTAATTCGAAATCTTTATCCGAGTATTCTTCCTGAGACTTTATAATCACCGTACCATCCTTAAGTGTATTTGTTATTATAACCGGACCTCTCACAATGCTTCTCTATATCTTGTTGTCCTTCATTTTTACATATTTCTCAAATCTAAATTTCCATTCATCAAAGCCATCAGCATTTAACAGTCTGGGAATGCGAGTAACAGTACCCATCACGGTATCGAGATCGGAATGCAAATTGGTAGTAGTCAAATCCATTGAAAATGAACTGAAAAACGCCAAAAGTCAACTAACAAGTCAACTGAAAAACACTAAGTCAACCGAACTTGAACCGAAAAACGAGACCGAAATGCTAGAAAAATTGGTCGAAAACCCCAAAAAAAAATTTGCCGAAAAACAAAAATTTGACCCAGTTCGAAATTTTTGACCCCCTTTTTTCAGCGAAAAAACACTGTTCACCGAACAATGGGGCGAAAAACACTTCAACCGAAAAACCGACCAACTAAAGCGAATGACTTGGACCGAACAACAACTTGACCGAAGAACTCAGGCGAAAAACAAGGACCGAACAACTTGAAACCCTAGCTGCACCGAACAACACTAATGGGCTAACCGAGAAACCCTTAACGGACCGTACAACCAGCAAACCCTAACCAACAAACTAACAAAAATCCGCCGCCACTGAACAACTTAGGAGCGTAACCGAATAACCTCACCAGATCTGAATTTTACGCAAACAACTTCAGAAACAGCGTTTTTTGGATCAAAAACACGATTTTTGATGATTTTTGCTTGAAGATTGCCAAGAACACGAAGAACAAAAACACCCAAACAACTCAAAACTCATCCAAAACAGATCAAAACACCCAAAATTCTTCAAATCTCCAAGATCCAAGCAAATGAAATAATAAGATTGATACCAAAAACTCAAAAAAAACAGTAGGTTTTTCAAGCTCTGATACCAATTGTAGGTCCACAATAATCCTAGATCCACTTGGTATCAATCAAATCACAAGAACACAATAAGAACAAGGAGATTAAACTATTGGATTAGGTGTCTAAGCCATGACTTATAATTGTATTTATCTTATGAATAAAAGCAAAGTCCATTTGGGTTTCCCTCATAGCTGGGGAATTGATGTATAGTTCAGTAGAGAGAAATGTTGATTTATTAAGGGTTTAATAAATCAATAGAATATATATAGATGACTTATTAATATATTTAAATGTTAATATATTAATTAGAAACTATATTAATTAATTGAGATTTAATCTAGAATTAATTGGATTTAATTTAGTGATTAAATTAATTAATTAAAGTGCAGGGGCTGACTTGTAATTATTCAATAGTTGAATAACTGGCAAGGGATAAGCCAGGGGCCAAAAGTGGCGCCACCCTGGAGTTCCCTCTAGGGTTTGGCGAAAACCCTTCTAGGGTTTTAAAAGCCTGGTCCAAGTGACTTGCCGGCTTGCCCACTTAGGAGGCTCCTTAGGGTTTCAGGTGTAGCATGTGGAGGCTATATAAGGAACCCCCTAGCACCACCATATTCACGCCATCTCTCTCTCTCTCTCCCCTACTCTGCTGGATTGTCTTCTCCTTGCTTGGGCTTGACTTGCATTTGAGGCAGGATCTCTTTGCTGCTTGCTTGAAGGATCAAAAGATCAAAGGTTGGTTTTCTTAATTCTACTTTAGAATTGAATTGTATCCTTTAGGGTTTTTAGTTCTAATCTTCATAGATTAAAACATAGATCATGTTAGGGTTGCATGTGAACCATAGGAATTTTTGTGTTCATTGTTTGCATAGAATCCCTTCAGTGGTATCAGAGCTAGCTTGTTTTCTTATGATTTGATTTGAATAGTTTTGTGCCTAAGGGTTTTTTGCAAAATTAAACCCTTGGGAGATGGCCTTGTCGATTTCAAGGCTAGGGTTTCCTAACCCTAGCCGCCATCCCCTTTTGGTCCCCCCTTGGTTGCTTGATTTACTTGCCATATATATATATGTTGTTATTGGTAATTGGATTAATTAAAATAACTTAAACCTTTTGTGTGGCTTGATAATTTCGATCACCATAGGGACCATGATAGATAATTAATTTGATTAATTTGATAAAATCTATCTTAGATTTAATTAGTTTAATTAATTGATTAATTAAAAGACCAATTAAATCAGTTTAAAGAATTAATTTAAAATTTTCAAAAAATTAGTATAAATTTGCGAAAATTAAGATAAAATTAATTCCAAAATATTTTAATAAGATTAAAATATATCTTATATGTATTTATGATTAAAAGTTAAATTAATATATATAATAAAATTGGTTAGTCTACCGTTAGTAGGTCTCATTCACAAAACTGTACTCTAAATAGGGTATAAGGCGACTGACTATAAAATGTTAGTCTAATGGGTATCTACTCTTACCCACCGCTCTCCTGGTCAGTCGAGTATCGTTAGCCGAACGGGTATGATAGAACCGCTAAAGCCTCTTAAAAGTATAATGCTATAATTGAAAGTACTAGAACCTTAAAACAAACCCCAATCTAGTTACTTTAGGTTAAAAATGTGAATTGGTGCTAATCCATGAAAATGCACATTGCACTTTGTGGAACGTTGGTGGAGCGTGTGTGGTTTACCGGCACGCCAACTGGGGTCCGCAAAGAGTCGCAATGGGTTTCTTGATTTTGTCATTATTAACGGAGCGTGTTTGGATAACCGGCACGTTAATTAGAGATGACAATTGACTTCAAGAGTACCAAGCAGTTTGCATGGTTATTCACAACCGGTTTGTGATCCTCGGTATCCCAGTCACAAACAGCGGGGCATTCCCGAGATTAAAACATGCTATCGAAAAGTTCGATAAATCTAAAATGAAACTAGGAATTCCATTATAATTAGATTATTTTCCGTGGTGGAATTGGCTGAATCGTCATTCGCCTACCTTATAAAATTTACAATATAGATTACGACATTCCTTTTCGGTATTGTAGATTGTTATTGTAGGATCCTAGCCTTATATTTATTCTTGGGTGAATATAAGGATTATTATTATTATATCTAATTAAAACTACCTTCTTCTTGTTCAGATGTCTTCTGACCAATCCGTTCCCCACTCAAATCCCGGTAATGTCACCTCGATTCTGTCATTGTGCTCAAAAGTGACGTTGGACGGTACTAACTACAATGACTGGATCCGCAACATCAAAATGGCTCTAAGGTTTGAACACAAAGAGTATGTTCTGGAAACCGAGCTCATTGATGTGGACACTGAAACCGCTACTCCCGAGGAAATCGCTACGTACACCAAACACTCTGATGATGCAACTAAGGTGGCTTGCATCATGATCGCTACTATAAACCCTGAACTGCAGCGTATCTATGAGGACTATTGGCCTTACGAGATGCACAAAGAGCTCGCGGAAAAGTTCCGCAAGCAAGAGCGCATCGAAAGGCGTGAGGTTGTAAAAGCCTTCACTAACGGCAAGCCCAAGGAGGGCGAGTCCATCTGTGCATATGTGCAAAGGATGCATGGTTACATGGAGAGGCTTAGGAAGCTGGAAATGCCTGTGCATGAGGATTTAGCAGTTGACATAGTGCTGAACTCCTTGCCAAGTTCTTATGACCAGTTCACACTGGCGTATCATTTGAACAACAACCAGGCAACCCTAGCTGAATTACACCGCATGCTTCGGACGGCTGAGGACGGGATGAAGGGAAAAGGTTTGCTCCCTGTCAACCTGCCTGTCCTGGCTATTGGCTCTGGAAAAGGAAAGAAACGGAAAGGCCCCCCTAAGCAAAACTGGAGGGAAAAGACTCATGTCGGGTCATCTAACAGTGCCCCGAAAGGTCCGGTATTCCACATGTTCAGAACCCCAAAGAGGCTGACTGCTTTTACTGCAAGCAAAAGGGTCATTAGAAGAGGAGCTGCCCAACGTATCTGGAGGATATCAAGGATGGTAAAGTGAAACCGTCACAAGCAGGTACATATTCTATATTTAATAACTCGTCTTTTTCCCGTTCTTGGCTCCTTGATACAGGATGTGGTTTTCATATCTGTTCTGATTTGCAGGGCCTAGAGGAAAGTAGGGAGCTGTAGAATGGCAGACTGAACCTGATCATGGGCAATAGGCGAACGTCACCTGTTACCAAGATCGGTGTTTATGGAATGATGCTGAGTAGTGGAGTTAGATTAAATTTACATAATTGTTGCTATGCGCCTGATATGGCTAAGAACATAATTTCTTTTCATGCACTATTTAAACAAGGTTTTTATTATAAGTTTAATAAATTGAATGGTTCAATTTCTGTTTTCAAAAATGATGTTTTTATATTCAATGCTATGCCTTGTGATGGAGTGTATGAATTTATTATGTGTGTTGATAATTATGGTAAAAATGTTTTAACTATTGATGCTTCAAGCGGTGTAAAAAAGGCATGTCTGTGGCATTGTCGCCTTGGCCATATAAACAAGAAACACATCGCCCAACTCCAAAAGGATGGAGTGTTGGAATCATTCGACCTCGGGTCGGATGATGTATGCGAATCTTGCTTACTTGGCAAGATGACAAAATCACCATTCAAAGGTTCCTTTGAAAGAGGTGAAGGTCTGTTGGATATCATACACACAGATGTGTGTGGTCCCTTCAGAACAACCACTAAAGATGGCACGCGGTTCTATGTGACCTTTACCGACGATTTCAGCAGATATGGGTATATCTACTTAATCAAGAATAAGTCGGACACCTTTGAAAAAGTTCAAAGAGTTTAAGAATGAAGCGGAAAATCAATTGGGTAGAAAGATAAAGATGCTTAGATCTGACAGAGGCGGTGAGTATCTTAGTATCGAGTTTCTCGATTACCTCAAGGAATGTGGAATTGTTTCATAGTTATCGACTCCAAGAATACCTCAGTTGAATGGTGTTGCTGAAAGGCGAAACCGAACCCTGTTGGACATGGTTCGTTCCATGATGAGTCGAGCTTCACTTCCGATCCAATTCTGGGGTATGCCTTAGAGACTGCCGCCTATATCCTAAATCTTGTCCCAACCAAGAAGGTTGCGAAAACACCGCACGAGATGTGGATGGGGAAAGTTCCCTCGTTGGCACACATCAAAGTCTGGGGCTGTGAGGCTTACGTTAGACGTGAAACTCATGACAAGCTCGCGGAAAGAAGTGAAAGGTGTTATTTCATCGGATACCCGGAACAGTCTTTTGGATACTTGTTCTACAGACCGAGCAAGGAGGTGGTCTTTGTAGCAAGACAGGGGTTCTTTCGAGAGAGAGAGCTCATTTCCAAAGAGGACAGTGGGAGTACTGTCGATCTCGAAGAAATTCGGGAGACGGCCGATGAACCAACCTTAGAAGAAACTAGCCACCAACATGAGGAAGAGGTTCCTGTTGGACCGACCGACATATCATTCCCCCTTAGGCGTTCAGGTAGAGTTAGCATGCCGCCCGAGTTCTATGGTTTCCATATTACTTCGAACGGTGACACGTTAGTCAGTGATCGTACATTGACTAATTTGGATGAGCCAGCTAACTACCGTGAAGCAGTGGCAAGCCCCGAGTCTGCAAAATGGAAAGAGGAAATAGACAGCGAGATAAAGTCCATGTATGACAATCAAGTTTGGAACTTGGTTGACAATGTACCGGGTCGAAAGACAGTCGGATGCAAGTGGATCTTCAAAAAGAAGACCGACATGGATGGAAAAGTGCATACTTATAAAACTCGGCTGGTGGCGAAGGGATACACTCAAACCCCAGGGGTTGACTATGATGAAACCTTCTCAATAGTAGCCAAGATTAAGTCAATCAGGATAATGCTTGCCATAGCTACGTTTCATGACTATGAAATCTGGCAGATGGATGTCAAAACCGCTTTCCTTAATGGGAAACTGACTGAGGATGTTTACATGAGTCAGCCAGAAGGTTTTGTAGACACAAAGCACCCTGATAAAGTATGTAAGCTTGAAAGATCAATCTACGAATTGAAACAAGTGACTTGCAGCTGGAATCTCTGCTTCCATGAGAAAGTCAAAGAGTTTGGTTTCTCTAGGAGTGAAGATGAGTCCTGTGTATATGTCAAGGCTAGTAGGAGTATAGTCACTTTCCTGGTGCTGTATGTTGATGACATACTGCTCATGGGAAACGCCATTCTGACCTTGCAAAATGTTAAGGCTTGGCTCGGGAAGTGTTTCGCCATGAAAGACCTAGGGGAAGCTGCTTATATTCTCGGGATAAGAATACTTAGAGATAGAAAGAGAAAATTGATAGGTCTAAGCCAGTGTACATATTTGGAAAAAGTGTTAAAGAGATTTAACATGGAAAATTCTAAAAAGGGAGAGTTACCAATCTAAAGTAATACTAAATTGAGTAAGACTCAAAGTCCGAGTACCGATGAGGAAATAGTTGAAATGAGTCGGGTACCTTATGCTTCGGTAGTAGGGTCGATCATGTATGCTATGACATGTACTTGTCCCGACGTATCCTATGCACTGAGCATGGTTAGTCGGTTCCAGGGTAATCCTGGAAAAGCACATTGGATTTCAGTCAAAAACATACTCAAGTATCTGCGAAGGACAAAGAATATGGTATTGGTCCTTGGTAGCAGTGATGAGTTAAAAGTGAGTGGATATACTGTTGAAAATACGATAACTGATCTCCACAAATAAGGTTTTTAAGCCGATTATTGTGTGACAGATATGTATTTTAGCTATAATATGCGGAATAAAAATAAACTAAAATTAAGTTACTAAAGCTATAAACAAAATAAAGCAGTGAATCTAAACTAGACAGTATTTAAATAGACAGAATGCGGTAAATAAAGTAATGTTAGAAGTTAGATGTTATATGTAATAAACGCCATTATCAACGATAAAGTGTTTTTACAATAAATAAAAAGGTTAGAAGTTAGAAGTTAGAAGTTAGAAGTTAGATGTCTCGGTTAAATACATTCCACATATGTTTTCGTTGTTGAGGTTCAATTTGGATGTATTGGATATTTGGTACAGTTGATTTATAACAGTTTAAATGAATCAATAACAACACAGATAATTTCAAAGAACTTATCGATAGCTGAGGAAGATGGTGATTTTCTTTGAAGCGTCGATTCTTGTTTCTTGCGGTAGGATGAGGCTTTAGTGATTTTTGGTGTTTGGGTGGAATGGATTTTCGAATCTTGAGGTTGTGCGGTTTTGTGTCGGGTAGAGGTTGTTTAGAGGTTTGAAGTTTGGTGTCGGGTGGAGGTTTCGTTTCTTGCGGTTATATGGTTTGATTCTTGTTGCCAAATTCAGAGATTTGAGTGTCTTGAGGTGTCTGGTCGTGGGTAGGAGTATATGGTGCTTGGGTGTAATGGTGTTGTGTATGTAAGGTGTTAGAATGGCAAGAGCTTAGCTTCTTATTTATAGTGCTGAAGAACAGGCATCGCGTCGCGACCAAAGGGTCCGTCGCGTCGCGAGGGTGCGTGATCGTGTTGCTTTTGTCGGCCACTGGTCTGGCTAGTGCGTTTGTTGGTAGTCTCGTGAACAAGAAGTAGGTGTTGTCGCGTTCAAGGTCTTCGCGTCGCGACCACCCTTGCCGTCGCGTCGCGATCGCTGTAGCGATATGGACTTCTGTCTTTGCTCTTCACGTCGCAACCATGGTGTCCGTCGCGTCGTGATTGCTGTAGCAGTGTGACATTTTTGTATTTTGCTCTTTGGTTCGTAGCATTACTTCCTCAGGTTTGGTTGTTTTCTCAAAGTTTCTCGGGTCTTGATTCATCTTTTTTTTTGATCTCGAATTCATGCAATCTGAAATAAACTGATAATATTTGTTAGATAAAAACAGTTCATCTTATTTCAGTGATGGTCACATATAAAAATATATTTTTCAACAATTTCCCCCTATGTGATCATTACTGAAATAAGAACAGATTAAAAGGTTAAGGTTGCAAATTCTTGGAGTTTGGATAAAACATTTATAAAACCATATCACGTGTTTTGAAAAAGTGTGACTAGATTTTACTTATGTTTTGAAAAATGTTTGTCAAGAATATTTGTTTCTGAATCAAGATTTCATGTTCATTTATCAAAGGATTTTTGTATATGTGCTTTCATAAAATTTCTTAAGATTTTATAACAATTATAAAGACGACAAGTGATCTTAATAGGTCGATTCAGATGAACTCTCATAGGTATAGCTCATATTTGACTGAGGTGTTTTGGTTGTTCTGGGTGCAGAACTGGTGTATAATCACTAAAGATGAGTGATATCTCTCAGTTTGAAGGTGTTGACTTATGCTTAATATGGATTTATACCTATATACTTTAGTCACTTGGTCTTCATATTAGATAATCAATCACATAAGACTGGTTTCGGCATTACTCAGAGGGTTTCTTCATTCATGCCATTGATGTTCACTCTCTCTCCGTCGGGAAATACATGTAGAGGGGTTTAGAAATATTCATAGTGCAGTTTGCAACTAAGAATATTCAATTATGAAGGCTACAGTATCCCGGTAAATCTTTGGTTTTGAGAATCTGTTTGTTTGGAAAATTTTGAGGGATGTCTGTCTTGATGGATTGTTGTTGTAAATCTTCCTTTTCTTTGGTGAAACACTTCACCTTTGTCTTTATCTTTTCTTGATTTGTGTGAATACACATTGTATGATAGATATTTGATGTGGTTGCCAATTGTGATATGTTGACAGCATTTGTTGGAGATGACTTGTCGTTTCTTCAATTGTCAGACTTGCTATGCAAGATGATAAATCTTTTCTTGATGTGGCTTGATTGAGGATAGGGATAGGTTATATAATACACAGTTTGTCTAATATATAAGGAAATGATTGTATCGTCCCTAGGGGTGTTATTTGGGCGGGTTATTCGGTTTTCGGGTTATACGGGTACGGGTTATTCGGGTATTGGGTGGTGGGTTAACCGACCAAAACCGAACCGTATAAGATTCGGGTTATTCGGTTTTCAGGTTATTCGGGTATGGGTTATTCGGGTATGGGTTATTCGGGTTATTCGGGTATGGGTTTGGCAAACAAGAAGATTAGTTTTGGTTGCTTTAACTGTTATAGAATCCGACCAACAATTTATTTTTTTCTAAACTAAAAATGAAAAAACAAACCACATTAAAATTATGTCACGAAAATCATAGATATTGGAACGTCTTTCTCTCTAAATTGTAAATCACAACTACATACTCTGGTTTAATAAATTTATGATTGACCAAGTGATAAAATTGATTCGAAGAAACATTGAATGTTTTTAGTTTTTGACTATTGTAATATAATATACAAATGAATCAAATTAATCTATCGGTTTAATAAATTTATGATTGACCAAGTGATAAAATGATCATGCTGCCTTGTTTTGTTATATATATTTTTTATGTTGTACTTTTATAATATTATTGAGGAAAAAGGGAAGTCACATGCTACCGTGTTTTTTCCTTGGATGAAGTTTCGAACGGCGATATACGAGAGGAGAGCTGAGAACAAAAGGCGTGAATCTAGGTTTGGCTGAAAACAAAAGGCGTGTATTCATTTGCAATTGGATAAAATTACCCCTGATGGATATGAGAGAAGAGCTCAGTTTAATTTTAATATTTTAATTTTTTTTATTTAAAATCCTTATTCGGGTTAATCGGGTAACCCGAAATTGAATACCCTTAACCAATAACCGAACCAATTAAGCTTATACGGTTTGGGTTTACCCGATTAAGCCACCCGATACCCGAATAACCCGAACCATTTAACCCATTTCTAATTTGGTTCGGGCGGGTTATTCGGTTACGGTTTTTTCTCGCACCCCTAATCGTCCCTGGTCATTTTGATATCTAAGCAAAAATGAGACTAGCATCACGGTATAAGAGTATAAATCCTATAAGTCATAATGAAAACACCTTTGCTCACAGAAATGAATTTCACTTAGCAGTTGAAGACGAGGCACAAATTCTCACATGGGTTTGGTTTTCATCTGAATCTCCTGATCTTATGTCCCTTAATAGATAAAATCGTTATAATTGAAATAAATTCAAAGGGAATAGGAGAATGTACATAACAAAAATTTTGAAATTTGAACCTTCACTTTAATTAAGAATCAATATGACTGAGAACATTCATCGAGCATAAGTATCTGAAAATTTAGTCAATAAGATGTTAATCACATAGTTTAGTAAAGATTTTAAAAAGATAAAACTTTATCCTAATTTTTTTATTTTTGATTATGTGGATGTTTTTGGAAAATTTTGGTTATTTGAATGTTTTTGGTAAAATTTTTGTTATTTGAATGTTTTTGGATTTTCTTTTTAAATGAAAGTAAACACTCTTTTGTATAAACAAAAAGTAAGAGATTAGGGATGGATGTTATCTGGATTCAACATTCCTAGACGGCCTAGGAAGTATTGAAACTTGGTTTCGTCTAGAGCCTTAGTAAAGACATCGGCAATTTGATCTTCGGTGTTGATGAAGTGCAATTCGATATGACCCTTTTGAATGTTGTCTTTGAGGAAATGATATCGAATGTCGATGTGCTTTGTCATGGAATGGTGCACGGGATTGTGAGAAATGGCAATTGCGCTGGTTGAGTCACAAAATATGGGAATTTGTGAGACTTTGTAGCCATAGTCACGTAATTGAGTTTGCATCCACATGACTTGTGAACAACAGCTTGCGGCGGCTACATATTCAGCTTCTGCGGTTGAAGTGGACACGCATGATTGTTTCTTTGAAGCCCAACTTACCAGTCTGCCTCCTAGAAATTGGCAAGAACCAGATGTGCTTTTTCTGTCTAGTCTGCATCCTCCATAGTCGGAGTCGGTGAAGGCGTTAAGCTGAAAATCAGAGTTAGCTGGATACCAAAGGCCAAGAGATGGAGTTCCTTTAAGATATTTGAAAATTCTTTTCACAACTATGGCATGAGATTCCATAGGATTGGCTTGGTATCTGGCACAGACACATGTAGAAAACATGATGTCGGGTCTGCTGGCTGTGAGGTATAGGAGTGATCCTATCATTCCTCGATATTTCTTTTGATCAACAGGCTTGCCATTTAAGTCTGCATCTAATTTGTAACCAAGGGCCATTGGGGTTTTTGCTGTATTGGATTTGTCAAGAGAAAAACGAGTTAGAAGATTTTTGACATAATTTTCTTGATTGATGAAAATTCCATATGATGATTGTTTGACTTGAAGTCCAAGAAAGGTAGTCATTTCTCCTATCATGCTCATCTCAAATTTGCTCTTCATCAAATCTGCAAACTTGATACTCAAAGATTCATCAGTAGAACCGAAAATAATGTCATCGACATATATTTGAACGATTAACAGATGTTTATTAAAGATTTTACGGAAGAGAGTTTGATCAATTGAACCTCTTTTGAATCCTGATTCTTCTAGAAATGTTGACAAAGTTGAATACCAGGCTCGAGGTGCTTGTTTTAAGCCATAAACTGCTTTTTGTAACTTAAAACTGTGATTTGGGAACTGTGGATCTTCAAAACCTGGAGGTTGTTGAATATACACATCGCGATCAATCTCTCCATGTAAAAATGCACATTTTACATCCATTTGAAATACTTTGAAGTTCTTGTGAGCTGCATATGCCAGAAAGATACGAATGGCTTCGAGTCTTGCAACTGGAGCATAAGTTTCATCGTAGTCAATTCCTTCTTGTTGTGAATAGCCCTTGACGACAAGTCTTGCTTTGTTTCGACAAACTATGCCTTGATCATCAGTTTTGTTTCTGAAAACCCATCTTGAACCTACTACAGTAACATCGGGAGGAGTAGGAACAAGATCCCATACTTGGTTTCTTTCGAATTCAGCTAGTTCTTCTTGCATGGCTTTGACCCAGTTTGGATCTTTGAGAGCTGAATGGATGGTTTTGGGTTCAGTCATGGATAAGAATGCTCCGTATAAACATTCATTTGAGGTAGCGGCTCTTGTTTGAATACCAGAATTGGGATCTCCTATAATTAGTTCTGCAGGATGATTTCTGGTCCATTTGTTTAGGCGAGTTTTTTCAGGTATTTCGATTGGTGTTTCTATGTCCCATTGTTCTTCTTGGTCAGGTGATTCTGTTGGGAATAGATTTTGGTTGTTGTCAGATATGTCTTTTTGGATTATAGGGTGAGAATGGGGTAATGAAGGTGTTGGAAATCATGGTTCATGTAGTTAGTTTCAAAAACAAGAGTTTGCAACGGAAGCATAAAATCATGAACACAAATTCCATTTTCAAGAGGATCATACTACATGCATGTAGAGATAAGATGAAGAACAAACATAGATTAAGTTCAAGATCATAACCTTTGTTCTTGGGTTTAGTTTGGATGATTTTGATAGCTAGGAATCAAATTAGAATCCCTCTATAGTTGATCCACCACAAGCTTGAACACCCTTGAATGCTAGTTCCACAACTTGCAAGTTAGAACTCCTTTTCTTGTGAAACCAAAAACCAAATTTTGCTAACTATCAAGAGAGCTTTTAGAGAGTTTCTTTGGCTGATTTTTGAAGCAAGAATGATCACCTAGACACCCTCAAAATCGTTCACTATATCACCCATAAAGCAAAAGAGAAGCACATGCAACTAGCTTAAAAGAAAGATCCATTTGATTTCTATAATCAAAAGCTAGAAGACACAAAGCATCTTCTTTTTCTTTTAAGTTCTTAATGCATTCTTTTCCTTCCAATATGGCTGATTTTATGATGACAAATGAAGTGCTAGTTGGTTGTTATTATTTATAAAACTTAGATAATAAAAGCTTATAAATAATACATCTTCTTATTTCTTAAATGGGATAACATTTAACCCATAATCATATTATAAATAAACCATCTAAATATACAATCTTAATTGTATAATTATATATATATATATATATATATATATATATATATATATATATATATATATATATATATATATATATATATATATTATTTAATTTACCAATTAAATCAAATAAAAGAATTACTTATAAATCAATTAAATCGTTTAACAATTTAAACAATTTAATTGTTACATTTAATTAATTCATCACATATGAATTACTAATCAACCTTTTAATTTTTGTACTTATTATTATTTACCTCAAATAATAATAACCTACAAGATTAAATTGCAAGTTTAGTATCATTTGATGTTAAATCAAATTTAACATTCTAAATGATCAATCGGTGTCAAACTTGTTGTTGGTGTGACCCTATAGGATCATGTATTATTAGTAATATCATTTTATGATCATCCTTGGGCATATAGAACTAACAATCTCCCACTTGCACAAGGTTGCATCATAGAATGATATCGACAGTGGTAAACGTCTAGCAACATTTTACTGCCCCCAATAACACATGACATTGTGCCATTCAACAACATTCAATTCTTCAGAAAACACGAGGCTCTAATTGATGTATAAGGTTATCTATAAATTATCCCTTTGTCACAGACATCTTGTTGAACATGAGACATGGATCTTAATCATTCTCATTTTATGTTCAACTTTCAATCAGGCGCCTTAGATGTCTAACTCTCAACACATAAGAGGAACAAATCCCGTCTTGACTACATACGCCTCTCATATAGTTAGTACTATGCATGAGTATGGTCTTTATGGTTGTCTGTATTTCAAGAACAACAGTGAACCATATCAAAGCATAGTACACTCTACACTTGAGTCCCAAATATGTATCTCAGGTCAAAGGATACAATGATAATACCTTTATTCAAGAATCACTTATGATGATGATCCATGGAGTGATCTTGAAACGGGTCAAGTCCAATACTTGTTCACTGACAAGTACCTATGAATTTGGTTGCAACCTTTTGCTACTTTTACCCATAAAAGTCAACCAATCCAATTCATATTAGTCTTACTTCATAATTGCTCCCACAACTATGATCGACTATGGACGTTTAGAATAACTAAATTATTCAAGGATTAAACATGCTAATAAAACACAATAATTATGAATGAAACATCACGTCACATATATTACATAATTCTTGTTGTTTACATAAGTTCATATTCATAAAACATTAAACACAAATCAAATCCATTCATTAGAAAAACGAAGTCCTATACCCTTAGCATGACTTTCATGCTTAGTTTGGGGTAAAGGTTTCGTGAATGGGTCTGCCAAATTTTGATCTGTATGAACCTTGTGAATACTTATTTCACCATTCTTAACTTCATGTCTAATGTAGTTATATCTTCGGTGAATGTGTTTGGTTTTTTGATGCAATCTAGGTTCCTTTGCTTGAGCTATAGCACCTAGATTGTCACAGAAGATTTCTATAGGGTCCCGAATGGAAGGAACAACCCCTAGATCTTCTATGAACTTTCTCATCCAGACAGCTTCTTGAGCAGCTTCTGAAGCAGCAACATATTCTGATTCTGTAGTGGATTGTGCAATCACTTCTTGTTTGGAACTTTTCCAAGACACGGCTCCTCCATTTAAAATAAAGACATACCCAGATTGAGATTTTGAATCATCCTTATCTGTTTGGAAGCTTGCGTCAGTGTAACTCTTTACCTTTAAGCTTTCTTCCAAACCGCCGTAAACTAAGAACATATCTTTAGTTCTTCTCAAGTACTTAAGAATGTTCTTTACAGCAGTCCAGTGGGCTTCACCTGGGTTCTGTTGATACCTACTAGTCATACTTAAGGCACATGAGACGTCGGGCCTAGTGCATAACATGGCATACATGATGGACCCAATTGCCGAAGCATATGGGACATGTTTCATCCTTTCAAGTTCAGTCCTAGAGTTTGGGCACTGAGACTTGCTTAGGATGGTGCCATGAGGCATTGGCAAGAATCCTCTTTTGGAGTCTTGCATCTTGAACCTTTTCAAGATTTTATCAATATATACACTTTGGCTAAGACCAATAAGTCTCTTAGATCTATCTCTATAGATCTTTATGCCTAATACATAAGCAGCTTCCCCTAGATCCTTCATTGAGAAACAACTCTCAAGGAACGCTTTGACACCTTTTACGGTTGGGATGTCATTTCCAAATAAAAGTATGTCATCTACATACAATACTAGGATTATGACAATGCTCCCACTAGCTTTCTTGTAAACACAGGAGTCATCCTCATTTTTGATGAATCCAAAACTCGTAATCTTTTCATCAAAACGGATGTTCCATGTTCGAGACGCTTGCTTTAATCCATAGATAGATCTTTTAAGCTTGCACACTTTGTTTGGATGCTTGGGATCGACAAAACCTTCAGGTTGTTCCATATAGACATCTTCCAATAAGTATCCATTAAGGAAAGCGGTCTTAACATCCATTTGCCATATCTCATAATCATAGTATGCGGCTATGGCAAAAAGTATCCTAATCGACTTGATCATTGCCACTGGAGAAAAGGTCTCATCATAGTCAATACCATGAGTCTGTGAGTATCCTTTAGCGACAAGTCTAGCCTTAAAAGTGTGAACATTTCCATCCATGTCGATTTTCTTCTTGAAAACCCATTTGTTCCCAACAGTCTTACAATTGGTGGGAAGATTAACCAAGTTCCAAACTTGATTATCGTGCATGGATTGCATCTCAGTGTTCATGGCCTCAAGCCATTTATCAGATTCAGGATCTGATATTGCACTCTGATAGTTGACGGGTTCATCAGAATCTATCGTATAACATTTGTAACATCCTTTATCTAGGGTAAATAATTTATTGAATAATAGTAATAATAATAATATTTAATAATCATAATCGTTACAATATAACAAATAAATTAATTTACTTATCTTGAAGAAATAATTAATTTAGAGTAATTAATTAAGGGTAAATGAGAAATCTACCATGTGAGGTTCTAGAAGGGGACTTTTATGCAATATTGGAACTTAAAGTAGTGTTGGGAGGGGCTTTATAGCAAATATGAAAGAGCTTGTGGTGCTGGAGGGACTTGATTGCAAATAAGGGAAAATCTTGAGGTTTAAGTTGGGAAAACCCACACTCTCTTCTCATTTCACGATTTGGAGAGAAGAGAGAGGGCTAAGGGCGATTTTCAAGTGGGATTCAAAGGGAGAAGTTCATTTCCAGCAAGATCTTAGTGAATTTCATCAATCTCTTGAAGATCTAAGGTAAGAAATCCAATCTCCATGTTGAAAACCCACTATTTTGGGAGAAATGAGTTCAATTTCGGGTTTTATGGTTGGGGGAGATGAACTCTATGATCCCAAAGGTTTAGCATACGAATTCTAATGATTATCTCTTTTCAATTCAATGGTTTCATGCTTGGAGAATCATTTGAATGTTGGTTGATACTCATGAACCCTAATTTTTGGGGAAAAACCCACCTATGAGTGGAACCTTGATAATTTGGATCAACTTACATCTTAAATGAATTCTATGAAGAGCTTAAGTGAGTTCCTAGTGATTCCAATTAGTGGAAGAAGGAATCCCTTCAGTTATGGACCAAATTGTTGAATGGAATTGAATATTCCTTTGATATAAGCTTATGAAGGAAAATGGAATGATAGCATGGATTTGATTCAATGGAGATGATATTGGATGGTTAAAAAGGATGCAATAATGTGTTATTTTGAATTAGAATAATGTTATTTCAATGGTTATGAGTTTGGAGAAGTGTTGGACCTTGAATTGGATGAAAAGGAGTGAAAATGACCAAAAATCGGGATGTGCAACAGGTCTACACGACCCGTGCAGGGCCACACGACCCGTGTGGAGGGTCTGGAGGCCACGGGTTGGGTTCCTGCATTTCTACACGACCCGTGTAGGGCTACACGCCCCGTGTAGCCCTGTTTGGCCAATTTTTCAGTTTTTAGACCTTAAGCTTTATGGTTTGGGCCTTGGGTTCTAAGGTTCAAGCCCACTCTTAGGACATGTTTAACTAAGATTTTACTCTTAATTAGTGAAGTTTAACTAGTCTAGAACTATTAGTAATGTTGAATGTTATTTCTTGTAGGAGAGGAGTAATCAAAGTAAAGCAAAGAGTCATATCCTACTTTGGGACGTAAGAGAGGTGAGTTACCGGGAGTACACATCCCCCTTTTTACTTGATGTTTTATTTCAACAATCATGCATACTTCTATGTGTTAAATGTGCATAAACCTTATGTGTGCATAACATCAAAATGAGTCTTTTTCAATGTAAATCTTATAAATTATACAAAGAAGTTTTGTGAGACATTTGGACATCCTATTTGTGCATTACATCACACGTAGGATGGGAATTGACTGTGAGATGCCTTGATGACGAGTTTGACCATTCTCTAAAATAAAGAGGGTGAGGAGTTTACATGAGTTTGACCCTTCTCTAAAATAAAGAAGGTGAGGAGTAGTTCCCGACATTAGGGAATTTGCATGAGGGAGTTGCTACCCCTCATGAGGCTAGTGTAATGGCCACTAGTCTTAGTTTCAACCCATACAGGAATCAAGTATTATGCTCCGTGCGTTTGCTTGTGAACTTAGGGGGTGCCATTGAGGTGAGATGGACTTTATGAGATGGACATGGGTGGGGATAGTTGCATTGCATATGCATATCATGACTTTCTATTTTGAGGAAACCTTATGATGTTTTAACTTAAATCTATTTAAGTGTATGAGATATTTTTGGAGGTTGTCTCGGGTGTTGAGGTTATCCTTTCCACTCATAATGAGATAGTCTCGGGTAACTCACTAGGCATTTCCATTGCCTAACTATTTTGATGTGTACTCAGGTTAATGCTAGGAGTTTAAAGCGAGGCGGGAATTTTAGAAGACCACGGGATGTGTGGCCATTTAAACCTTGTTTTTGTACTTGAATTATGATATCTCCTCGCTATACATTATTAAACAATCTTATGATGTTTTTTTTTTATTTGGGACATAATTTCCGCGATGATGAAACTTCTTTTTGAATTAACGAAATCATTTTATAAAACAAATGTTTTAATGATTAAACCCTAGCGAGGGGTGTCACAATTTGGTATCAGAGCATCGGTTTAAGTGAACTAGGTACTAGGATTAGTACTTAGACTTAAACTTAAGGTGCTCATGAGTGAGAGTTTTGCTTGAGTTAAATAATTGTATATTATAAGATTAATGTTCATCTTTCTCAGAATGGTGAATACTCGTAGCATGGTTCCGTCGGGTGAAGTCCAAGGGAGTGGGGCCGGTGATGAGGCTCAATCACAACCCATTTCCCTTGCAAGCATTGAGAAGATGATGCTTGATTTAATGGCCAAGCAAGAAGTAAAGATGATTGGTAAGATGAAAGAGTTAATGGAGGATCAAGAAGAACGATTGAGAGACGAAGTGAAGAATTTGTTTGGGGATAACACCGCTTCGGGTGGGCATGATACAAGTAGCTTGTATGATAGTATGCAACATGGACCACCTAGTAACACTGTGTCCCAAGACATGGTAACACCCAGGAAAAGGTGTAGCTTCAAGGACTTCAACTCTTGCAAGCCACCTACTTACAATGGGACTTTAGACCCGGTTGTACTTCACAATTGGGTAATTGAGATCGAAATGGCCTTTTATGCTTGTCAATGCGATGATGATCAACGCGTGAACTTCGCAATCACTACTCTCAAGGAAACGGCTCTTGAGTGGTGGTTGGAGACTAAAGAAATGATGGATTTGCATGTGTTGGAGAGCCTAACTTGGGATGTATTCTTGGAAAAGATGAAGGAGAGGTTTTGTACTAAAGAAGAGATCCGTGATCTTGAAAGAAAGTTCCTTGACTTGAAGAAAGACAAAATGACTATCACGGAGTATAATGCTAAATTCCGGAAACTTTTGAGCTTTGCTAGAAGATTGGCCCCGGATGAGGCCACTAAAGTGGATCAATACGTGGGAGGTTTGCCTTGGAACTACCGACTTAACTTTGAAGCTGCTACTCTTGAAGTTGCCATGAGAAAGGCAAGGAAGATTGAGAAGACATTAGAAGAACGAGACAAGGAGAGACCCCAATTTGCAAACAAGAGAAAGGAAGGCCACGACTCACATGGAAAAGGAGCAACCGAACAAAAGAAACTGAAATTTGATGGTAGGGGAAAGAGTGGTGAAGCTATATCCAAAGCCAAGGAAGACGGTACATGTTTCAAGTGTGGAGAAAAGGGACATTTCTCAAACGCGTGTCCTAAGGGTTTCAAGTGCTACCAATGTGGAGATTTCGGGCACAAGGCGAACGAGTGCACCACAAAGAGGAAGGAAGGTAGTGGAGGTTGGAGAAGCGTAGCACCTCGAACTCGAGGAAGGGCTTTTCAAATGACCAAAGAGGAAGCTAGGGAGAAGGCAAATGTGGTGTCAGGTATATTTCTTGTTAACTCTCTACCCGCTTCTATGCTTTTTGATTCGGGGGCTACTTATTCCCATGTGTCACCTAATTTTGCAAAAAGACTACAATTACCTTTGCATAAGCTTGAGTATGAACTAGTGATAGATGTAGCGGGTGGTGCAAGCAAAATTGTGAGTAAAGAGATATCGCATGTGAAGGTGGAGTGCAGTGGGGCAGAATTTTGGGTGGATCTTATACTTCTGGATGTTGGGGGATTTGATGTAGTTCTTGGGATGGATTGGCTTGCAAAGTATGATGCTGAAATTTTATGTGGAAAGAAGATGGTGAGAGTGAAGACACCAGAAGGCGAACCCATTCTTATTTATGGGGACAAAAGAAGAGTACCCACTAGTGTGATCAACGTGATGAAAGCAAGAAGATGTTTGAGGAAGGGTTGTCAAGCTTATTTAGCGTATGTGGTAGACACCGTAAAGGAAAAGAAGACCTTGGAGGATATTGAAGTAATACGAGATTATCCCGAGGTTTTTCCCGATGATCTACCCGGTTTGCCACCGGATCGTCAAGTGGAATTTCGTATCGACTTGGTACCCGGAACTGCGCCTTTAGCTAAAGCTCCGTATCGTTTAGCGCCCGCGGAATTAAAAGAGTTGATGACCCAATTGCAAGAGCTTCTTGATAAGGGCTTCATTAGGCCTAGCTCTTCCCCTTGGGGAGCTCCAATCTTATTTGTGAAGAAAAAGGATGGCTCCATGAGAATGTGTATTGACTACCGGGACCTCAACAAGGTGACTATCAAGAACCGGTATCCTCTACCTCGTATTGATGATTTATTCGATCAATTGCAAGGTGCGGGTTACTTTTCAAAAATTGATCTTCGGTCGGGTTATCATCAATTGAAGGTAAAAGATGAAGACGTAGAGAAGACGGCCTTTCGAACAAGATATGGGCATTTTGAGTTTCTTGTAATGCCTTTCGGGCTAACTAATGCGCCCGCAGCTTTCATGGATCTCATGAATCGGGTGTGTAAACTGTTCCTTGACAAGTTTGTGATTGTGTTCATTGATGAAATCCTCATTTACTCAAAGTCGGAGGCGGAGCATAAAGAACATTTGAAGATGGTACTCGAAACTTTAAAAAGAGAGAAGTTGTATGCAAAGTTTTCAAAGTGCGAGTTTTGGATCGGAGAAGTCCAATTTCTTGGGCACGTGGTGAATAAAGATGGAATTAAAGTGGACCCGACAAAGATTGAAGCGGTAATGAATTGGGAGAAACCGAAGAATCCAACCGAAATAAGAAGCTTTCTTGGATTCGCGGGATATTATAGACGGTTTATAGAAGGGTTTTCCAAGATTGCATGTCCGTTGACTTTGTTGACCAAGAAGAATGAGAAGTTTATATGGACCGACAAACAAGAAGAGGCATTCGAGATGTTGAAGAAGAAGTTGTGTGAAGCTCCTATTCTGTCCCTTCCGGAGGGCACTGAGGATTTTGCGGTTTACAGTGACGCGTCGGGTTTGGGAATTGGATGTGTTCTCACCCAAAGAGGAAAGGTTATTGCTTATGCATCACGTCAGTTAAAAGAGCACGAGTTGAATTACCCCACTCATGATAAGGAGTTGGCGGCCGTGATTCATGCATTGAAGATTTGGAGGCATTATCTTTATGGCACTCAATGCAAACTCTTCACGGATCATCAAAGTTTGCAATATTTATTTAGTCAAAAGGACTTGAACGCAAGGCAAAGGCGGTGGATTGAAGTGTTCAAGGATTATGATTGTGAAATCCTTTATCATCTGGGTAAAGCAAACATTGTGGCGGATGCTTTGAGTAGAAAAGAAATTAGTGAGAAAAGGAGAGTTAAAGCATTAAGAATTGAAGTGGTATCCACACTAGTTGACATGTTGAAGAGTGTTCAAGAAAAAGCTCAAGAAGAGGGTAACATTAAAGAAGAAAGACTTGGCAAGTCGGTGATTTTTGAGGAAAATTCTCACGGGTTGAAAACATTTCAAAGTCGTGTTTGGGTACCATTGTATGGTGGAAAAAGAGAACTAATTCTTGATGAGGCCCATAAGACCAAATATTCCATTCATCCCGGGTGTACAAAAATGTATATGGATTTGAAGCCTTTGTATTGGTGGCCGACCATGAAAGTGGATATTGCAAAGTATGTCAACAAGTGTTTAACGTGCTCTTTAGTGAAAACCGAGCATCAAAGACCTTATGGGGATCTCGAGCCGTTGGAGGTTCCGGAATGGAAGTTGGAAAAGATCACTATGGATTTTGTTACCAAATTACCGCGAACAAAAAGTGGTCACGATATGATTTGGGTCATTGTGGACCGGTTGACTAAAAGTGCATTATTTCTTGCGGCGAGAGAAACATGGCCTGTTGATAAGTTTACGGAACTATATAGGGATGAAGTCATTCGGAGGCACGGAGTGCCATTATCAATTGTGTCGGATCGGGACGGTCGGTTTACATCACATTTTTGGAAAAGCATGCAAGAGGTATTGGGAACCAAGTTATGTTTGAGTACGGCTTATCATCCTCAAACCGATGGGCAAAGTGAGAGGACGATACAAACGCTTGAAGATATGCTACGTGCGTGTGTGTTGGATTTTGGGGGAAGTTAGGATAGACATCTTCCTTTGATTGAGTTTTCTTACAACAATAGTTACCATTCATCCATAAAGATGGCTCCGTATGAAGCTTTGTATGGAAGAAAATGTAGATCACCTTCATGTTGGTTACAAGCGGGAGAAAAGGTGTTGGTGGGGCCTAGTTTGATTCAAGAAACCGCGGAAAAAGTGGAGGTGATTAGGGAACGGATGAAGGCGGCTCAAAGTAGACAAAAGAGTTATGCCAATTTGAAGAATCGACCCATGACATTTCAAGTAGGAGATCAAGTGTTACTTAAGGTGTCACCTTGGAGAGGAATCATACGTTTTGGAAAAAGAGGAAAGCTTAATCCAAGGTATATTGGACCGTTGAATGTGTTGGAGAAGATTGGAAAACAAGCTTATAGACTTGAGTTGCCACCGGAGTTGCATGGGATTCACAATGTTTTCCACGTGTGTTATCTTAGGAAGTGGCTTGGGGATAAGGTCGACTTCTTACCTGTAGAGGAAATTCGGGTGGATGAAAACAAAAGACTCATAGAAGAACCGGAGGAGATTTTGGATAGAAAAGTTAAAAAGCTGAGGAAAAAGATGATCGAGCTGGTTCTTGTCAAATGGAAACATTCGTCGGGAGCAAATCTCACGTGGGAAACGGAAGAAGAAATGCGGGAGAGATATCCACATCTTTTTGGAGAAGCCGAGATTCCGAGGACGGAATCTTCTTAAGGGGAAGGTAATTGTAACATCCTTTATCTAGGGTAAATAATTTATTGAATAATAGTAATAATAATAATATTTAATAATCATAATCGTTACAATATAACAAATAAATTAATTTACTTATCTTGAAGAAATAATTAATTTAGAGTAATTAATTAAGGGTAAATGAGAAATCTACCATGTGAGGTTCTAGAAGGGGACTTTTATGCAATATTGGAACTTAAAGTAGTGTTGGGAGGGGCTTTATAGCAAATATGAAAGAGCTTGTGGTGCTGGAGGGACTTGATTGCAAATAAGGGAAAATCTTGAGGTTTAAGTTGGGAAAACCCACACTCTCTTCTCATTTCACGATTTGGAGAGAAGAGAGAGGGCTAAGGGCGATTTTCAAGTGGGATTCAAAGGGAGAAGTTCATTTCCAGCAAGATCTTAGTGAATTTCATCAATCTCTTGAAGATCTAAGGTAAGAAATCCAATCTCCATGTTGAAAACCCACTATTTTGGGAGAAATGAGTTCAAATTCGGGTTTTATGGTTGGGGGAGATGAACTCTATGATCCCAAAGGTTTAGCATACGAATTCTAATGATTATCTCTTTTCAATTCAATGGTTTCATGCTTGGAGAATCATTTGAATGTTGGTTGATACTCATGAACCCTAATTTTTGGGGAAAAACCCACCTATGAGTGGAACCTTGATAATTTGGATCAACTTACATCTTAAATGAATTCTATGAAGAGCTTAAGTGAGTTCCTAGTGATTCCAATTAGTGGAAGAAGGAATCCCTTCAGTTATGGACCACATTGTTGAATGGAATTGAATATTCCTTTGATATAAGCTTATGAAGGAAAATGGAATGATAGCATGGATTTGATTCAATGGAGATGATATTGGATGGTTAAAAAGGATGCAATAATGTGTTATTTTGAATTAGAATAATGTTATTTCAATGGTTATGAGTTTGGAGAAGTGTTGGACCTTGAATTGGATGAAAAGGAGTGAAAATGACCAAAAATCGGGATGTGCAGCAGGTCTACACGACCCGTGCAGGGCCACACGACCCGTGTGGAGGGTCTGGAGGCCACGGGTTGGGTTCCTGCATTTCTACACGACCCGTGTAGGGCTACACGCCCCGTGTAGCCCTGTTTGGCCAATTTTTCAGTTTTTAGACCTTAAGCTTTATGGTTTGGGCCTTGGGTTCTAAGGTTCAAGCCCACTCTTAGGACATGTTTAACTAAGATTTTACTCTTAATTAGTGAAGTTTAACTAGTCTAGAACTATTAGTAATGTTGAATGTTATTTCTTGTAGGAGAGGAGTAATCAAAGTAAAGCAAAGAGTCATATCCTACTTTGGGACGTAAGAGAGGTGAGTTACCGGGAGTACACATCCCCCTTTTTACTTGATGTTTTATTTCAACAATCATGCATACTTCTATGTGTTAAATGTGCATAAACCTTATGTGTGCATAACATCAAAATGAGTCTTTTTCAATGTAAATCTTATAAATTATACAAAGAAGTTTTGTGAGACATTTGGACATCCTATTTGTGCATTACATCACACGTAGGATGGGAATTGACTGTGAGATGCCTTGATGACGAGTTTGACCATTCTCTAAAATAAAGAGGGTGAGGAGTTTACATGAGTTTGACCCTTCTCTAAAATAAAGAAGGTGAGGAGTAGTTCCCGACATTAGGGAATTTGCATGAGGGAGTTGCTACCCCTCATGAGGCTAGTGTAATGGCCACTAGTCTTAGTTTCAACCCATACAGGAATCAAGTATTATGCTCCGTGCGTTTGCTTGTGAACTTAGGGGGTGCCATTGAGGTGAGATGGACTTTATGAGATGGACATGGGTGGGGATAGTTGCATTGCATATGCATATCATGACTTTCTATTTTGAGGAAACCTTATGATGTTTTAACTTAAATCTATTTAAGTGTATGAGATATTTTTGGAGGTTGTCTCGGGTGTTGAGGTTATCCTTTCCACTCATAATGAGATAGTCTCGGGTAACTCACTAGGCATTTCCATTGCCTAACTATTTTGATGTGTACTCAGGTTAATGCTAGGAGTTTAAAGCGAGGCGGGAATTTTAGAAGACCACGGGATGTGTGGCCATTTAAACCTTGTTTTTGTACTTGAATTATGATATCTCCTCGCTATACATTATTAAACAATCTTATGATGTTTTTTTTTATTTGGGACCTAATTTCCGCGATGATGAAACTTCTTTTTGAATTAACGAAATCATTTTATAAAACAAATGTTTTAATGATTAAACCCTAGCGAGGGGTGTCACAACATTCCTCTTCCATCAAAAGGTAACCATACCTTTCTGGTTCAATTCAAACCCTACCAGATTTGCGAACACCTTGTGTTACAATTTGTTCCTGATCAACCGTTTGTTCAGGTTCAACAATTTCTTGTTGAATGCTAGATTCAACTTCTTGTGTATCAGGTTGTGGTTCCTGAAGTTCCTCAAGTTCCACAAACCTCCCACTAGCCTCTTCCGTCAGAAACTTGTTTTCTAGGAATTCAGCTTTTCGAGAAATAAATATCTTATTCTCGATGGGATTGTAGAAATAGTATCCAAGACAATCTTTCGGATACCCTACAAAGATACATTTAGTTGAACGGGGTTCTAATTTGTTTGAAGCTTCTTGTCTAACATAAGCTTCACAACCCCATACCTTGAGATAGGATAAAGATGGAACCCTTCCATGCCATATCTCATAAGGCATTTTATCTACCTTCTTAGTAGGTGCCATGTTTAGGAGACGAGCAGCTGTTTGTAAAGCATAACCCCAAAAAGATAAAGGTAGAGTACTTCTACTCATCATGGATCGAACCATATCCAATAGTGTTCGGTTCCGCCTGTCAGACACACCATTATGTTGTGGTGTTCCAGGTGGAGTAAGTTGTGAAACAATTCCACAAGTCTTACAATGATCCATAAAGTTTGTACTTAAGTACTCACCTCCTCTATCAGAACGAAGAACTTTAATTGTTTTGTTGAGTTGATTTTCCACTTCACTTTGAAACGTTTTGAACATTTCAAACGCCTCATGTTTATGTTTGATCAAATAAACATATCCAAAACGACTAAAGTCATCAGTGAAGGTGATGAAATATCTTTCACCATATCTAGTCATTGGCTTGAAAGGACCACATACATCCGTATGTATGATTCCTAACAAGTCCTTTGCTCTCTCATTGGTTCCGGAGAAAGGAGCTTTAGTCATCTTGCCATGTAAACAAGATTCACATATATCAAATGAGTCATTCTCATTTGCTTTCAAAAGTCCACTCTTTTGAAGTTGGGATATGCGATTCTTGTTTATATGCCCAAGGCGACAATGCCATAGATAGGTTTGACTCAAATCAAATTTGGGTTTCTTGGTGAAAGTGTGGTATAAAGAGTCATGGTTAGTCTTTTCATCAAGGTTTACTTCATAAATTCCATTTAAAGGCCTAGCCTCAAAATAGAATACATTATTTTTGTAAACACAAATATCATCATTATTAAAGGAAAGATCAAATCCACATTGTCTTAATTTAGCAACTGAAATAATATTCCTAGTCAAGCTAGGAACATAGTAAACATTCAACAATGTCACACACAAGCCATTAGGTAGTAATAAATTAAAACTTCCAATTGAATCCACCGCAACCCTTGCATTGTTTCCAACCCGAAGTACTACCTCATTTGCCTTCAGTCGCCTACTCCTTTTGAACCCCTGCAACATATTACATATGTGAGTTCCACAACCAGTATCAAATACCCATGTGTTAGGAGATAAATTATAAAGTTCTAGGTCTATCACATAGATACCTGAAGTGCCTTCACCGGCCTTCTTCTTCTTCAACTCCGCAAGATACATAGGGCAATTTCTCTTCCAATGCCCAGCTTTGCCACATTCAAAGCATGTGTCTTCTTTGGCAACCTTTGCCTTCTTCTTGGGCGGATGGGAAGGTTGGACAACTTTCTTGCCGTTACCTTTGAAAGCTTTTGCTTTCCCCTTGCCCTTGGAGTTGGTGGGGTGTTCTGGTCTAGTTCTCTTTGTTCCACCTTCCTTGATCATGAGAACTTGAGTGGTTTTCTTAGGCAGATTCTTTTCCCCGGTAATTAGCATCCCATGTAATTCCGGGATAGTCTTGTTTAAACCATTCATGTTATAATTCATGACAAAAGGATCAAAGGACTTTGTCAAGGAGTTAAGGATCAAATCCGTTGCTAGCTCTTCGGGCATCACAACTCCAAGACGTGCCAAATGATCAATGTGACTCTTCATTTTGAGCACATAAGAGCTTACCGACTGCCCTTCCTCCATCTTGCAAGCATGGAAAGCCCGAACAGTTTCGAACCTTTCCGTTCTTGCAAGTTGTTGGAACATTTCCTTTAGTTGATTAATCATGTCATAGGCTGAATGATTCTCCAAATCCTTCTGAAGGTCGGGAATCATGGTTGCCAACATGAGGCATGATGCATCGATGGAATCATCCATCTTTTTAAGCCATGCATCGTGTGCGGGCTTAGGAGTGGCAGGGGGCTCTTCTGTAAGTGGTTCATTGAGAACATATTCTTTCTTTTCTTGTTTGAGAACAATTCTCACACTACGGTACCAATCCAAGAAGTTGGTATGGTTAAGTTTTTCTCCTTCAAGGAGAGACCGTAGTGAGGTTTTGTTAGGATCCGAGTGTGTGTTGTTTGGTGCCATCTACAAAATTTTAACAAGGTTCTATTTAGTAAATTATGATATTAAGTCCTTAATAATTAATACCCTTTCTTGTTTCATAAACTTTAATTAATTAAGGTCTAGAATCCAAGTTGCATCACGAATAAGTGGTTAGGTATCCTTTATCCCGCCTATTCGAATCAACAAGGTAGGTAACGGTTTACCAATTATATCCAAATATAATTTCTAGATTTATGGGATCCCATTATAACATTTATAAGTTTGGCATGTTTGATCCCATCTATGCCTTGGATTTCTAATGCTTAGGTGACCTTTATCACAAGAGATTTCCAAACGAATCATCCTACTTAAACGGATGTGTAGTTTTGACAACTATTAATGGTTAGGTGTCCTTTATCCCATCAATATTGCAAAACTACTTCTTGTATCACAACAAGATTCCAAGTGGTTAGGTATCCTTTATCCCACAAGGAAATACAAGTGATACATGAGTGTCTTTAAGAGGGACGGCATTGATTCGTATTTCATAAGGGATTTGAATGTTTTACAATTCTAATTTTGAAAAACATATGGTATCATGTAGATTGCATGCATCCAATGAACATGGTACCATTAAATCTTATTTTGTTAATTGGTTCCTAAATCATAAAATCTCCATTTTATTGATTCTTTGTTTGTGGTCAATATTACAATTAATATCCAATATTAAGTTTGAGTTTGATCACATATATTAGAACCAATTTATAATCCTAAATAATTACCATTATTACTTAGGGTTGGAGTTTGTAAGAGTTTATAAAATCTCCATTTTATTTCTTGTTTCAATCATTTTCAAAACTTGACTTAATAGGTTTTAAACAAAACCCATTTTAATAAAACCCATTTTATCACATCTTATGATTTAAATGTCAACTTTTGAAAATACAAACTCCTTGATGATTATGTTTAATTATCTAGGTTGTCTAGCATGCAAAATCTTATTTTCATCCATAACATAACATAATAAAACATTCAAACATCACAAGCATGCATGGGTGCATAAACACAAGCCAACTAGCTTGATATTTCATGTGAGCCACACATGAAATATCAAGTCCAAACCTAGGGACAAAAGGGTGACAAAAACTCAACCAAATGATCTTCGATTTGGCTACAATTTTGCCAAGCCTTTTATAACATCAAATGATACTTGAACCACCATTTCTTGACACCATTGAGTGACATGTGATTTTTCTATGGAGCCCTCAAAATTTTCGAAATCAGGGGCAGCAGGAAGGAATTTTTGTTGTTTTTGTTGCATTTTTCAATTCATTCTTGGCTATATTGATGCTAATACTTGTTGAAACTTAATGTATATACTAGATATTAAAGTTACCAACAAGTATATCACCAAATGACCAAGATATGAATTTATAAAACACTTCCAAAACAATTTTGAAATCTGGACAGCAGCTCTTCAGAAAGTGCTGCTGTTGGGTGCAATCTTCTCTTGGTCTTTTACTTCCTTCTCTTGTTACATTTTGTGAAATAAATAAAATACAACTATTCTAATATTTACAAAATGAATATTAAGAAGGAAATAACTAATTATTATTACAAACCATTTGAATAAATCAATAGATTACAACCATATCGAACACAAACACAAAACATGCATCATATGGTCCTTGGCTTGTTTATGCACCATTTTATCACATAAAATCATAAGAAAATCAACACTTTGTTTTTCTAAGGCAACAATTTATGTAACCAAAAGCATGCATACATAAGATATAGTTGGTTACATAAAATCATAGATAATATAATTGCATGTTGCCAAAGAAGCCATGCATGAAACTTTCATTCAAGAAGATAAACATTCATGGCTTCCAAAAACCAAGTTTATCCAAATAAACTTATTATCTAAACATGCAATATAGCCATGGCTCTGATACCAATTGTTGGAAATCATGGTTCATGTAGTTAGTTTCAAAAACAAGAGTTTGCAACGGAAGCATAAAATCATGAACACAAATTCCATTTTCAAGAGGATCATGCTACATGCATGTAGAGATACGATGAAGAACAAACATAGATTAAGTTCAAGATCATAACCTTTGTTCTTGGGTTTAGTTTGGATGATTTTGATAGCTAGGAATCAAATTAGAATCCCTCTATAGTTGATCCACCACAAGCTTGAACACCCTTGAATGCTAGTTCCACAACTTGCAAGTTAGAACTCCTTTTCTTGTGAAACCAAAAACCAATTTTTGATAACTATCAAGAGAGCTTTTAGAGAGTTTCTTTGGCTGATTTTTGAAGCAAGAATGATCACCTAGACACCCTCAAAATCGTTCACTATATCACCCATAAAGCAAAAGAGAAGCACATGCAACTAGCTTAAAAGAAAGATCCATTTGATTTCTATAATCAAAAGCTAGAAGACACAAAGCATCTTCTTTTTCTTTTAAGTTCTTAATGCATTCTTTTCCTTCCAATATGGCTGATTTTATGATGACAAATGAAGTGCTAGTTGGTTGTTATTATTTATAAAACTTAGATAATAAAAGCTTATAAATAATACATCTTCTTATTTCTTAAATGGGATAACATTTAACCCATAATCATATTATAAATAAACCATCTAAATATACAATCTTAATTGTATAATTATATATATACATATATATATATATATATATATATATATATATATATATATATATATATATATATATATATATATATATATATATATATATATATATATATATTATTTAATTTACCAATTAAATCAAATAAAAGAATTACTTATAAATCAATTAAATCGTTTAACAATTTAAACAATTTAATTGTTACATTTAATTAATTCATCACATATGAATTACTAATCAACCTTTTAATTTTTGTACTTATTATTATTTACCTCAAATAATAATAACCAACAAGATTAAATTGCAAGTTTAGTATCATTTGATGTTAAATCAAATTTAACATTCTAAATGATCAATCGGTGTCAAACTTGTTGTTGGTGTGACCCTATAGGATCATGTATTATTAGTAATATCATTTTATGATCATCCTTGGGCATATAGAACTAACAGAAGGTTCCCCCATAGATGATGCACTGGGATCATTTTGGACAGGTGGATTGGGAGTGTTCAAAGAGGAATTTAATGTTGGTAATTCCCCCTCAACTTGATCTGCATTTTCTTGGTTTGATTGTGAAAACATCATCACTCAATTTTCTGGCAATATTGATAGAATCCAGTTTTCCTTGAAGTCTTTGATTTTCGGATTCAAGAAATTTGATTTTCTTTGAAGAATCATCTAGTTTTAGATTTAAACTAGTGTTTTTGTCAGTTAAATCTTGAATTTTTTGTTTTAACTGAAGGACTTCCTTTTCTAAGGTATCTTTTATTTAAGATGAAATAACAGATTGATTTTTTATTTCTAAGTCCCTTTTTTGTTTTAGAGCTTCATTTAATTGTTCTAGGACGTGATTATTTTCTTCAAATTTTCGTTCAATGTCTCTTTCAAGTTTGTCTCTAGTCCTTGTGGATTCTCCAAATCTGAGTTGCAAGGTTTGTAATTCAGATTTGTAGATATCAGATTTGACTATTGTGTCATGATACAGTCTGAGATCAGCTTTTAGACTGTTCTCAATCTTAGTCATGTGGGACTCAAATGGTGTTCTTGAAAGACCAAGTTCTGAGATCATAGACCATACCTGATCGATGACATATGGAGCTCTTGTGGTTGGTTCATTGTCAGCCATGAAGCAGAAGTTTGACTGAGCTGGTTCAGTATCTGTTTCATCATCAGAAGTTGGCCAGTATTCCATGCTAGGTTCGTGGAATGCCATCAAAGCTTTTTGCTTTGCTTTCTGTTCTTGTTTCTTCAGCTCTTCGGCTTTTTGAGCATAGTAGGCTGAGTCTTTGACTTTGACTTTGGCTCGACAATCTCGGGCATAATGATTTAGTCCTTTGCATTTGTGATAAATGATTACATCATCATCATCATCATTATTGTCAGCCTTTTGGCTCTTAACGGGTGATCTTTCAGATGTTTGAGTTTGTTTCTGTTGAGATGGTTTTGAATGATTTTGCTGAAATCCAGAACTTTGGTTATTATAAGAGTTGTGATTATTTTGAAAACCACGATTCTGAAATTTTTGTCCAAAAGTGGATCTTTGTTGAAAATTTGGTCTATGATGTGGCAAAAATCTTTCGAGATTAGTGTTTCCTACCAAGGCGCACAATTGTTGGTAATCAGCTTCATTATTTGGATCGGACAAGTCACAAGAATTACTTAAAAAAGCTTGGTTTTGATTTAAATCAATTTGACTTTGATCAAGAAAATGTGTTTGGTTTTGAGAGGATGTTGACAACAGAGCAAGTGGTCCTCCAAAAGAAGTAGACGTTGGTGGGTCAATCGAGGATTCATACGATTGTAATTCTCCGTACAGATTGTACAAAGATTCAGTATGAATTGCCGGATTTCCCTGAATGATGAGTTTGACCATTTTCCAGCTTTCATAAAGGTTGTTTAAAAATTTGAGGTTTATCTCATGCTGTGACTTTTTGACGCCTAAATTATTCATTTTGATGGTAATGAGATTGAACCTGTCATGAGCATCATGGATGGTCTCATGTGAAAACATTTTGAAGTTGTCAAATTCGTTTAAAACAGATGTTTTCTTGTTTCCAATGATTCTCTCATTTACTTCAAAACGATTTTTCAAAGTTTGCCAAATTTGGTTTGCAGTTAAAAGGATTATATCATTCATTTGGCATAGAATACTGTGAGGTATTCCAGACACAAGCTCCTTTTTGGCTTGAAGTTCAAGTTTCTTCCTTTCATTCAGTATATCCAAGTTACTCGTAAGAGAGGTCATGTTATCTGGTAGAGATCCGTCTACACATTTCCACACATCTTCACTTATAGAGTTGAGATGAATATTCATACGACCTACCCATGATTTATATTCTTCGGGAATAAGAATGGGTGCTCGAGTACCTGAACCTATACTGTTAGCAATAGATACAGAATTTATGTTTGAGTAGTTTGCGGAAGACGTTTTGTTTTTTTTTTTTTTTTTTTTTTTTGAACAAGTGATATTAAGATGAAATTTTTAAAGAAAACTTATTGGTGGTTTGAAAAAATGCTACACAAAAGTTCTCGACAAAAATTTCAGATTAAATCACACAAGCTCTGATACCAATTGTTGAAAATACGATAACTGATCTCCACAAATAAGGTTTTTAAGCCGATTACTGTGTGACAGATATGTATTTTAGCTATAATATGCGAAATAAAAATAAACTAAAATTAAGTTACTAAAGCTATAAACAAAATAAAGCAGTGAATCTAAACTAGACAGTATTTAAATAGACAGAATGCGGTAAATAAAGTAAATGTTAGAAGTTAGATGTTATATGTAATAAACGCCATTATCAACGATAAAGTGTTTTTACAATAAATAAAAAGGTTAGAAGTTAGAAGTTAGAAGTTAGAAGTTAGACGTCTCGGTTAAATACAGTCCACATATGTTTTCGTTGTTGAGGTTCAATTTGGATGTATTGGATATTTGGTACAGTTGATTTATAACAGTTTAAATAAATCAATAACAACACAGATAATTTCAAAGAACTTATCGATAGCTGAGGAAGATGGTGATTTTCTTTGAAGCGTCGATTCTTTTTCCTTGCGGTAGGATGAGGCTTTAGTGATTTTTGGTGTTTGGGTGGAATGGATTTTCGAATCTTGAGGTTGTGCGGTTTTGTGTCGGGTAGAGGTTGTTTAGAGGTTTGAAGTTTGGTGTCGGGTGGAGGTTTCGTTTCTTGCGGTTATATGGTTTGATTCTTGTTGCCAAATTCAGAGATTTGAGTGTCTTGAGGTGTCTGGTTGTGGGTAGGAGTATATGGTGCTTGGGTGTAATGGTGTTGTGTATGTAAGGTGTTAGAATGGCAAGAGCTTAGCTTCTTATTTATAGTGCTGAAGAACAGGCATCGCGTCGCGACCAAAGGGTCCGTCGCGTCGCGAGGGTGCGTGATCGTGTTGCTTTTGTCGGCCACTGGTCTGGCTAGTGCGTTTGTTGGTAGTCTCGCGAACAAGAAGTAGGTGTTGTCGTGTTCAAGGTCTTCGCGTCGCGACCACCCTTGCCGTCGTGTCGCGATCGCTGTAGCGATCTGGACTTCTGTCTTTGCTCTTCTTCACGTCGCGACCATGGTGTCCGTCGCGTCGTGATTGCTGTAGCAGTGTGACATTTTTGTATTTTGCTCTTTGGTTCGTAGCATTACTTCCTCAGGTTTGGTTGTTTTCTCAAAGTTTCTCGGGTCTTGATTCATCTTTGTTTTTGATCTCGAATTCATGCAATCTGAAATAAACTGATAATATTTGTTAGATAAAAACAGTTCATCTTATTTCAGTGATGGTCACATATAAAAATATATTTTTCAACATATACAGATGCCAGCTTCCAGACAGATAGGGACAGTGGACGGTCCCAGTCGGGCTGGGTATTTCTTTTGAACGGTGGAGCGGTCACTTGGAAAATTTTCAAGCAGGAAACGGTGGCTGATTCAACGTGCGAATCAAAGTACATTGCAGCAAGTGAAGCGTCTAAGGAAGCGGCTTGGCTGAAGAATTTCATCGGGGACCTTGGAGTTGTCCCGACCATTCAGGAGCCGATGGAACTTTTCTGCGATAATGAAGGAGCGGTCGCCTTGACAAAAGAACCGCGAGACCATGGAAAGTCCAGGCATATCGAAAGGAAGTACCACTACATTCGACATCAAGTAGAAGAAGGGCACTTACTGGTTAAGCGGGTATCATCAGAAGAAAATCCTGCAGATCCTTTGACTAAGGCTCTGATCAGGATCAAGCACAATCAGCATGCTCGGAGCATTGGACTGAAGGATGATATTAGTTTTAGTAATTAGATAGATTTGAAACTTGTAAACAGCATAAATGTAATTGACTCGGTGATTTTATAATTGAGATTTATAAATGAGTATTGTTACTGCCTTTGTCAATTGTTTATTTCTGTGTTTCTATATTTGCAAGTTTAACTTCCTTAATAATTAGATTATTTAAAGTTCCACAGTCGATCACACTGTTAGGGAGTAAGTGTGAACAAAGACTGTCAGGAATCGGCTGTAGATTGTCTAATGAGTTAGACATTGTAGTAAGACTGCTGCAACGTTCATGAGTACTTAGAAAATATAGATTTGAGTATTGGATAAACATGCGCTTAACAGATTGCTTCATGGATTATATCACGAGCAATGTTAAGACGATAATATCCGGTGATCTTTAAGTGGAGAGATATGATCTGTTACTTGCGATACAAGTGCATATTGACAACACGAAAACACGCCAGTAACTCAGTGTCATAAAACGCGTTGTTGTATGTATTTGGACCCGCAAAAGGTATGGACATATAATTCGAAACTTATCCGTCCCCTGACCCGATGGCAAACAGATATCTGTAGGCCTCTCGATGATTTTGAAGTTGACTGAAAGTGTTGGCCAACCGGGACTAAATTGATGTGTTCAATTAGTAGTCTCTAAAGTCATATACAAATCAGAAATCGAGAAACAGAGTATCAGACCAAGATTGATGTTAATCAAAGTCTTGAGTCTGAAAATATCTTGTTGGACGGAGGATCATCAGATCACTTATCTTTGGACAGAACTGACTGGGTCAGAGTTCAGACAATTAAAGTCATAGATCTATCCAAGTGGGAGACTATTGGATTAGGTGTCTAATCCATGACTTATAATTGTATTTATCTTATGAATAAAAGCAAAGTCCATTTGGGTTGCCCTCATAGCTGGGGAATTGATGTACAGTTCAGTAGAGAGAAAGGTTGATTTATTAACGGTTTAATAAATCAATAGAATATATATAGATGACTTATTAAGATATTTAAATGTTAATATATTAATTAGAAACTATATTAATTAATTGAGATTTAATCTAGAATTAATTGGATTTAATTTAGTGATTAAATTAATTAATTAAAGTGCAGGGGCTGACATGTAATTATTCAATAGTTGAATAACTGGCAAGGGATAAGCCAGGGGCCAAAAGTGGGGCCACCCTAGAGTGCCCTCTAAGGTTTGGCGAAAACCTTTCTAGGGTTTTAGAAGCCTGGTCCAAGTGACTTGCAGGCTTGCCCACTTAGGAGGCTCCTTAGGGTTTCAGGTGTAGCCTGTAGAGGCTATATAAGGAACCCCCTGGCACCACCATATTCACGCCATCTCTCTCTCTCTCTCTCCTACTCTGCTGGATTGTCTTCTCCTTGCATGGGTGTGACTTGCATTTGAGGCAGGATCTCTTTGCTGTTTGCTTGAAGGATCATAAGATCAAAGGTTGGTTTTCTTAATTCTACTTTAGAATTGAATTGTATCCTTTAGGGTTTTTAGTTCTAATCTTCATAGAAGAAAACATAGATCATATTAGGGTTGCATGTGAACCATAGGAATTTTTGTGTTCATTGTTTGCATAGAATCCCTTCATAAACTTCAATGCACACCTTTGATTAAACAAAAAGGTCTAGTACGTAAGTTCTTTGGTTGCTAGAACAATCAATATTCTCTCTCTAATTAGCACACACTTCAAGACAACCAACCCACTAAATGATGGCTCATAGAGCCCTAAATACCCTACGCCTAAAACCCTAGCAACCCTAAGCCCATCAGACAAGCCCACCAAAAAACCATTGGGTTTTTCGGTCCAACACACCAAACAACATGGTTTTTCGGTCCCCGATCGAAAAAACCAAACAGCCCCTAAATTAAATATATTTTCTATTTTAGTCTTTTTTAAATCCAAAGATTAAACCACTAAAATAATTCCTAACACATCCATGTCGGTCTTCTTCTTGAAGATCCATTTGCACCAACTGTCTTTCGACCTGGTACATTATCAACCAAATTCCAAACTTGGTTGTCATACATGGACTTGATCTCACTGTCCATTGCCTATTTCTATTTAGCTAGCTGACTCATCCAAATTTACCAGTGTCCTATCACTGACAAACGTGTCACCATCCGTAGTTATATGGAAACCATAAAACTCGGGTGGCATGCTAACTCTACTGGAGCGCCTAAGAGGTAACGAATTATCTATCGGACCAACAGGAACTTCTTCCTCTTGTTGGGTGCTAGTTTCTTCCAAGGTTCCTTCATCGGTTGACTCCTGAATTTCTTCAAGGTCAATGGTACTCCCACTGTCCTCTTTGAATATGAGCTATCTCTCTCGAAAGACTCCTCGTCGTGCTACAAAGACCACGTCCTTGCTAGATCTGTAGAACAAGTATCCAAAAGACTGTTTCGGGTATCCAATGAAAATACACCTCTCACTTCTAGCTGCGAGTTTGTCGTGAGTCTCTCGTCTTACGAAAGCCTCACTACCCCAGACTTTGATATGTGCTAACGAGGGAACTTTCCCAGTCCACAGTTTGTGAGGTGTTTTGGCAACCTTTTTACTAGGGACAAGGTTAAGGATGTGGGCGGCAGTCTCTAAGGCATACCCCCAGAAGTGGATAGGAAGAGAAGGTCGACTCATCATGGAACGAACCATGTCCAACAGGGTTCGGTTACGCCTCTCAGCAACACCGTTCAACTGTGGTGTTCTAGGAGGAGTCAACTGTGAAACAATTCCACATTCCTTAAGATAGTCTAGGAACTCGATACTAAGATACTCACCGCCTCTATCAGATCTAAGCATCTTTATCTTCCTGCCTAATTGATTCTCAACTTCATTCTTAAACTCTTTGAACTTTTCAAAGGTTTCTGACTTATGCTTGATTAAGTAGATATACCCATATCTGCTATAATCATCAGTAAAGGTCACATAAAATCGATTGGCATCCCTTGTGGTTGATCTGAATGGTCCACACACATCAGTGTGTATGATATCCAACAGACCTTCACCACTTTCACAATACCCTGTGAAATGTGACTTTGTCATCTTGCCTAAAAGACAAGATTCGCATACATCATCCGACTTGAGATCGAATGATTCCAACACTCCATCCTTTTGGAGTTGGGCGATGCGTTTCTTATTGATGTGCCCAAGACGACAATGCCACAAGCATGCCTTTTCTACACTATTAGAAGAATCAATTTGTAATACACTATTGCCTAAATTGTCTACACAAGTTACAGTTTCATACACACCATCACAAGGTAAAGCTTCAAATATAAAAACACCATCCTTATATACGGAATTTGAACCATTCAAATTATCAAAAGAATACTTGAAACCTTGTTTAAACAATGCATGAAAAGAAATAATGTTTCGTGCCATATCTGGCGAATAGCAACAATTTAACAGATCTAAACTAACATCACTACTGAGCACTAAGCTATAAACTCCGATCTTGGTTATAGGTGACGATCGCCTATTGCCCATGATCAAGTTTATTCTCCCGTGCTCCACCTCCCTACTTTCCTTTAGGCCTTGCAGATCAGAACAAATGTGAAAACCACATCCTGCGTCAAGGACCCAAGAACAAGAAGATGATGAGTTTTTAGAGATAGTGTATATACCTGCTGACGATGGCTTCACTTTGCCATCCTTGATGTCCTGCAAGTATTTGGGGCAGCTTCTTTTCTAGTTTCCCTTCTCTTTGCAATAGAAACAGTCGGCCTCCTTGGGGTTCGAGACATGAGGAATGGCAGAACTAGGCCTGGATCTCAGAACATTACTGGATGACCCGACTTGAGCCTTGTCCTTCCAATTCTGCTTGGGAGGACCTTTCCTCTTCTTTCCTCTCCCCTGCCGAATAGCCATGACAGGAGTGTTTACGGAAGGTACACCTTTACCCTTCAGCCCGTCTTCTGCAGTTTGTAGCATGTTATGCAGTTCAGCCAAGGTGGTCTGAGTGTTGTTCAAATGATAAGCCAAAATGGTCTGATGACGGCTTCACTTTGCCATCCTTGATGTCCTGCAAGTATTTGGGGCAGCTTCTTTTCTAGTTGCCCTTCTCTTTGCAATAGAAACAGTCGACCTCCTTGGGGTTCGGGACATGAGGAATGGCAGAACTAGGCCTGGATCTCAGACGATTACTGGATGACCCGACTTGAGCCTTGTCCTTCCAATTCTGCTTGGGAGGACCTTTCCTCTTCTTTCCAGCTTCTTTTCTAGTTTCCCTTCTCTTTGCAATAGAAACAGTCGGCCTCCTTGGGGTTCGAGACATGAGGAATGGCAGAACTAGGCCTGGATCTCAGAACATTACTGGATGACCCGACTTGAGCCTTGTCCTTCCAATTCTGCTTGGGAGGACCTTTCCTCTTCTTTCCTCTCCCCTGCCGAATAGCCATGACAGGAGTGTTTACGGAAGGTACACCTTTACCCTTCAGCCCGTCTTCTGCAGTTTGTAGCATGTTATGCAGTTCAGCCAAGGTGGTCTGAGTGTTGTTCAAATGATAAGCCAAAATGGTCTGATGACGGCTTCACTTTGCCATCCTTGATGTCCTGCAAGTATTTGGGGCAGCTTCTTTTCTAGTTGCCCTTCTCTTTGCAATAGAAACAGTCGACCTCCTTGGGGTTCGGGACATGAGGAATGGCAGAACTAGGCCTGGATCTCAGAAGATTACTGGATGACCCGACTTGAGCCTTGTCCTTCCAATTCTGCTTGGGAGGACCTTTCCTCTTCTTTCCTCTCCCCTGCCGAATAGCCATGACAGGAGTGTTTACGGAAGGTACACCTTTACCCTTCAGCCCGTCTTCTACAGTTTGTAGCATGTTATGCAGTTCAGCCAAGGTGGTCTGAGTGTTGTTCAAATGATAAGCCAAAATGAACTGATCATAACAACTCGGCAAGGAGTTGAGGACCATATCAATGGCCAGCTCCTCTTCAATCTGCATATTTAGCTTTTGAAGCCTCTCCACATATCTCTGCAACCTTTGTACGTGGATGCAGACAGAGTCTCCATCCTTTAGCTTACAAGTCATGAGGGCTCGGACTACCTCATACTTTTCCTAACGAGCTCGCTTGCAGAAATTTTCCGCAAGGTCCTTGTTCATCTCGTATGGCCAGTATCCCTCGTAAAACCTTTGCAATTCGGGAACCATGGTAGCAACTGTAAGGTTTTGCACAAACAATGAACTAGAAACCCTAGGTTCACATGCAACCTAATGAAGGATCTAAGTTTTTCTATCTTATGAACATATTACAAAAACCTAAGGCCAACAATAATTTCTAAAGATTAAATTAAGAAAAACAAACCTTTGATTCTTGATCCAGAAGCTAGCAGCAAAAGTTTCCTGCCTCAAATGGAATCACACCCAAAGCAATGGAGGAGAGAAGACAGCAGAGTTCCAGAGAGACAGTAGAGATGGCGCAGGTTTTAGGGTTCCAGGAGGCTCCTTTTATAGCCTCCAAGGGTTACAGTCAAAACCCTAGAGGAGCCTCCTTAGTGGACAAGCCTGTTCACCACTTGGAACAAGGCCTTTAAACCCTAATTAGGGTTTCGCCACTTATGGAGGTTCCCTCCATGTTGGCGCCAGCTTTGGCCCCTGTCCACTGGCCAGTCAGTTATTCAACTATTGAATAAATACAAACCAGTCCCTGCACTTTTAATTAATTAAATTAATCACTAAATTAAATCCAACTAATTACAGATTAATTTCTAATTAATTATTATAGTTTCTTATTAATATATTAACACTTAAATATATTAATAAACTATTTATTTTATTTCTATTGATTTATTAAAAAATTAATAAATCAACCTTTCTCTTTACTGAACTCTACATCAATCCTCCAGCTATGAGGGCAACCCAAATGGACTTTGTTTCAATTAATAAGATAACTACAATTTATAGTCATGGCTTAGACACCTAATCCAACAGTCTCCCACTTGGATAAGTCTATGACTTTAATTGTCAATTTTATCTTGTGATTAACAAATCTCAGTTTCTCAGAAACTGTCACAGAACTCTGACCCAGTCAGTTCTAGTCCAAAGATAAGTGATCACATGATCCTCCATCCAACAAGATATTTTTCAGACTCAATACATGGATTAAGATCAATCTCCGTGCGATACTCTGTTTCTCGATTTCTGATTTTGCTTATGACTTTAAGACTACTTATTGAATACATCAACTTAGTCCTGGTTGGCCAACCCTTTCAGTCAACTTCAAAATCATCAAGAGGCCTACAGATATCTGTTTCCCGTCAGGTCAAGGGACGAATAAGTTTCGACTTATATAGTTATATCCTTTACTAGTCAGATCACTCACAACAATACGTTTTATAACATCGAGTTACCGATGCGTTTTCACATTATCAATGGGCAACTGCCTTGCAAATTATAACTCATATCTCTCCACTTTAAGATCATAAGATATTATCGTCTCAACATTGCTTGTGATATAATCCATGAAGCAATCTGTTGAGCGCGGGTTTATCCAATACTCAAATCTCAATTTCTAAGTACTCATGAACGTTGTAGCAGTCTAACTGCAATGTCTAACTCCTTAGACAATCTACAAACCAGTTCATGACAGCCTTCATTCATACTTACTCCCTAAAAGTATGAGCGACTTTGGAACTTTGAATAGTCTAATTTATTCAGGAAGTTAAACATGCAAAAATGAAACACAATATTAAACAATTAACAGAAGCAGTAAACAATACTCATTTATAAATCTCCATTATAAAATCGCCACAGTCAATTACATTTATATTGTTACAAGTTTCAACCTATCTAATTACTAAAACTAATATCATCCTTCAGTCCAATGCTTCGAGAATGCTGATTATGCTTGATCCTACTCAGAGCCTTAGTCAAAGGATCTGCAGGATTGTCTTCTGATGATACCCTCTTAACCAGGAGGTGACCTTCTTCTACCCGATGTCGAATATAGTGGTACTTTCCGTCGATATGCCTAGACATTCCATGATCTCGTGGTTCCTTTGTCAAAGCGACCGCTCCTTCCTTATCGCAGAATAGTTACATCGGCTCCTGAATACTCGGGACAACTCCTTAGACGCTTCACTCGCTGCTATGTACTCCTTTCTGTCGATAAAGTTCTTCAGCCAAGCCGCTTCCTTAGACGCTTCACTCGCTGCTATGTAGTCTGATTTGCACGTTAAATCAGCCACCGTTTCTTGCTTCGAACTTTTCCAAGTAACCGCTCCACCATTTAAGAGAAACACCTAGCCCGACTGAGACTGACCATTGTCTCTATATGTCTGGAAGTTAGCATCTGTGTATCCACTCACCTTTAAGTCATCAGTGCCACCAAAGACTAACACCATGTTCTTTGTCCTTCGCAGATACTTAAGTATGTTCTTTACCGCTATCCAATGCGCTTTACCAGGATTTCCCTGGTACTGACTAACCATGCTCAGTGCAAAGGATACGTCGGGACGAGTACATGTCATATCATACATTATCAACCCTACTGCCGAAGCATAGGCTACCCAACTCATCTCAGCTATTTCCTCATCGGTACTCGGACTTTGAGTCTTACTCAACTTGGCATTACTTTGGATAGGTAGCTCTCCCTTCTTGGAATTTTCCATACTAAACCTCTTTAGTACCTTTTCCAAGTATGTACACTAACTAAGACCTATAAGTATTTTCTTTCTATCTTTTAATATCCTTATCCCTAGAATATAGCCAGCTTCTCCAAGGTCTTTCATGGCAAAACACTTTCCGAGCCAAGACTTGACATCTTGCAAGGTCGGAACGTCGTTTCCCATGAGCAGTATGTCATCCATATACATCACCAGAAAAGTGACTATACTCCCACTAGCCTTGACATATACGCAGGATTCATCTTCACTCTTAGAGAAGCTAAACTCTTTGACTTTCTCATGGAAGCAGATTCCAACTGCGAGAAGCTTGTCTCAATCCGTAGATTGATTTCTCAAGCTTACACACCTTGTTAGGATGCTTTGTGTCTACAAAACCCTTTGGCTGATTCATGTAAACATCCTCAGTCAACTTTCTGTTAAGAAAAGCGGTTTTGACATCCATCTGCCAAATTTCATAATCATGAAACGCAGCTATGGCAAGCATTATCCTAATCGACTTTATCTTGGCTACTGGTGAGAAGGTTTCATCATAGTCAACCCCTGGGGTTTGGGTGAATCCCTTCGCAACCAGCCGAGCTTTAAAAGTATGTACTTTTCCGTCCATGTCGGTCTTCTTCTTGAAGATCCACTTGCATCCGACTGTCTTACGACCCGGTACATTGTCAACCAAGTTCCAAACTTCATTGTCATACATGGACTTAATCTCGCTGTCCATTGCCTCTTTCCACTTGGCAGACTCGGGGCCCGCCACTGCTTCACGGTACTTAGCTGGCTCATCTAAATTAGTCAACGTATGATCACTGACAAACGTGTCACCATCCGTAGTTATATGGAAGCCATAAAACCCGGGTGGCATGCTAACTCTACCCGAACACCTAAGGGGCAATGAAATGTCAGTTGGTCCAACAGGAACCTCTTCCTCATGTTGGTGGCTACTTTCTCCTAAGGTTGTTTCATCATCCGTCTCCTAAATTTCTTCGAGATCGATTGTACACTCACTGTCCTCTTTGGAAATGAGCTCTCTCTCTCTCTCTCGAAAGACTCCTCATCTAGCTACAAAGACCACGTCCTCGCTTGGTCTGTAGAACAAGTATCCAAATGACTGTTTCGGGTATCCGATGAAATAATACCTCTCACTTCTTTCTGCGAGTTTGTCTTGAGTCTCTCGTCTCACGAAAGCCTCACAACCCCAGACTTTGATGTGCGCTAACAAGGGAACTTTCCCCGTCCACATCTCGTGAGGTGTTTTATCAACCTTTTTGGTTGGGACAAGGTTAAGGATATGGGCGGCAGTCTCTAAAGCATACCCCCAGAAATGGATTGGAAGTGAAGCTCGATTCATCATGGAACGAACCATGTCCAACAAGGTTCGGTTTCGCCTTTCAGCAACACCGTTCAACTGTGGTGTTCTCGGAGGCGACAATTGTGAAACAATTCCACATTCCTTAAGATAATCGAGAAACTCGATACTAAGATACTCACCGCCTATGTCGGATCTAAGCATCTTTATCTTTCTGCCTAATTGATTTTCTACTTTGTTTTTAAACTCTTTAAACTTTTCAAAGGTATCTGACTTGTTCTTGATTAAGTAGATATACCCATATCTACTAAAATCGTTAGTAAATGTCACATAGAACCGTGTGCCATCTTTTGTGGTTGTTCTAAAGGGACCACACACATCTGTGTGTATGATATCCAACAAACCTTCACCTCTTTCAAAGGAACCTTTGAATGGTGATTTTGTCATCTTGCCAAATAAACAAGACTCGCATACATCATCCGATTTAAGGTCGAATGATTCCAACACTCCATCCTTTTGCAGTTGGTCGATGCGTTTCTTATTTATATATCCAAGGCGACAGTGCCACAAACACGCCTTTTCTATACCATTTGAAGAATCAATATGTAACATATTTTTACCATAATTATCAACACATATAATAGTCTCATACACTCCATCACAAGGCAAAGCATTAAAGATAAAAACAACATTTTTAAAAACTGAAATTGAACCATTCAATTTATCAAAATCATAATAAAAGTCTTGTCTGAACAATGCATGAAAAGAAATTATGTTCCTTGCTATATCAGGCGAATAGCAAAAATTATGTAATTCTAAACTAACTTCTCTACTAAGCACTAATCTATAGACACCAATCTTGGTAACAGGTAACGTTCGCCTATTGCCCATGACCAGATTCAGTCTACCGTTCTCCAGCTCCCTACTTTCCTTTAGGCCCTGCAAATCAGAACAGATATGAAAACCACATCCAGTATCAAGGACCCAAGAACAGGAAGAAGATGAGTTATTAGCAATTATGTAAGTACCTGCTTGTGATGGCTTCACTTTGCCATCCTTGATGTCCTGCAAGTACTTGGGATAGCTTCTCTTCCAGTAACCCTTCTCTTTGCAATAAAAAGAATCGGCTTCCTTTGGATTAGTGATATGCGGAACGCCGAAAGACTTGGCTCTCGGGGCACTGCTAGATGACCCGACATGAACCTTTTCCCTCCAATTTTGCTTAGGAGGGCCCTTCCTTTTCTTTCCCTTTCCAGATCCAATTGCCAAGACGGGCTGACTAACCGAGGGTACACTTTTACCCTTCATCCCGTTCTCAGCAGTCCGAAGCATGCGATGTAATTCAGCCAAAGTGGTCTGATTGTTGTTCAAATGGTAAGCCGGTCTGAACTGGTCATAAGAACTCGGCAATGAGTTAAGCACTATGTCAACGGCCAACTCCTCGTGTACGGGCATCGCAAGCTTCCTAAGCCGATCCACATAACCTTGCATCCTTTGCACGTGAGTGCAGATGGACTCTCCATCCCTAGGCTTGCTGTTAGTGAAATCCTTGACCACCTCGCACCTCTCGATACGCTCTTGCTTATGGAACTTTTCCGCAAGCTCTCTGTGCATCTCGTAGGGCAAGTAGTCTTCATAAATTCTTTGCAGTTCAGGATTCATGGTGGCGATCATGATGCATGCCACTTTGGTAGCATCATCGGAGTATTTTTAGTACGAGGCAATTTCATCGGGAGTAGCAGTATCTGGGTCAACTTCAACTAGCTTGGTTTCTAGAACATACTCTTTGTATTCAAACCTTAGAGCCATCTTGATGTTACGGATCCAGTCATTGTAGTTAGTGCCATCCAACGTCACTTTTGAGCACAATGACAAGATTGAAGTAGCATTACCAGGGTTGGAGTGGGGGCAGTTGGTCAGAAGACATCTATAAAAGAAGAAGGTAGTTTTATTAGATACATATAAATAATCCTTATATTAACCCAAGAATAAATATAAGGCTAGGATTCTACAATAACAATTCACAATATCGAAGAGGGATGCCGTAATCTTTATTGTAAATTTTATAAGGTAGGCGAATGACGATTCAGCCAATTCCACCGCGTAAACATAATCATATTATAATGGAATTTCTAGTTTCTTTTGAGATTTATTGAACTGTTCAATAGCATGTTTTAATCTCGAAAGGCCCCACTGTTTGTGACTGGGATACCGAGGATCACAAACCGGGTGTGAATAACCATGCAAATTAGATTGGTACTCTCGAAGTCAATTACCATCTCAAATTGACGTGCCGGTTAACCACACACGCTCCATAAATAATGGTAAAATCGAGAAACCCATTGCGACTCTTTGTGGACCCTAGTTGGCGTGCCGGTAAACCACACACGCTCCACCAACGTTCCACAAAGTGCAATGTGCAATTCCATGGATTAGCATCAATTCACATTCTTTGACATAAAGTAACTAGATTGGGATTTTGTTCAAGGTTCTAGTACTTTCAATTATAGCATTATACTTTTAAGAGGCTTAGCGGTTCTATCAAACCCGTTCGGCTAACGACACTCGACTGCCCGGGAGAGCGGTGGGTGAGAGTGGACACCCATTAGACTACCATTTTATAGGCAGTCGCCTTATACCCTCTTTATATGACAGCTTTGTGAATGAGGCCTACTAACGGTAAGACTAACCAATTTTATCTTACATATAAATATTAACTTTTAATCATAAATATATAAGATGTATTTTAATCTTATTAAAATATTTAAGATTTAATTTATTATAATTTTCGCAAATTATCTCTAAATTTCGAAAATTTATATTAAATCCTTAAGTGATTTAATTTGTGTTTTAATTAAACAATTTAATTAAACTAATTAAATCAAAGATAGGCATCACAAAATTAATCAAATTAATTTCCTATCTTTATCCCTTAATTTCAAAAATTTGCAAGAATTGGATAAAGGGTTCCAGTTATTTAATTAATCAGCAATTACCAAAAATAACAACCTACTATCTATGGCAATACAAAAATCGCAAATAAGGGAAGGGAGGTTAGGGTTTTCGAAACCCTAGCCACCAAGGTCGAACATGGCCTCCAAAGGGTTATTAATTTCGCAAAAAAACCCTTGGCAAAAACAAGTTATAGCAATTCACATAGAAAAACATCCAAGGCTTTGATACCATTGTATGGTTTTGCACAAACAATGAACTAGAAACCCTAAGTTCACATGCAACCTAATGAAGGATCTAATTTTTTCTATCTTATGAACATATAACAAAAACCTAAGGCCAACAATAATTTCTAAAGATTAAATCAATAAAAACCAACCTTTGATTGTTGATCCAGAAGCTAGCAGCAAAAGTTTCCTGCCTCAAATGGAATCACACCCAAAGCAATGGAGGAGAGAAGATAGCAGAGTTCCAGAGAGACATTAGAGATGGCGCAGGTTTTAGGGTTCCAGGAGGCTCCTTTTATAGCCTCCAAGGGTTACAGTCAAAAACCTAGAGGAGCCTCCTTAGTGGACAAGCCTGTTGACCACTTGGACCAAGGCTTTTAAACCCTAATTAGGGTTTCGCCACTTATGGAGGTTCCCTCCATGTTGGCCCCAACTTTGGCCCCTGTCCAATGGCCAGTCAGTTATTCAACTATTGAATAAATACAAACCAGTCCCTGCACTTTTAATTAATTAAATTAATCACTAAATTAAATCCAACTAATTCCAGATTAATTTCTAATTAGTTATTATAGTTTCTTATTAATATATTAATACTTAAATATATTTATAAACTATTTATTTTATTTCTATTGATTTATTAAACAATTAATAAATCAACATTTCTCTTTACTGAACTCTACATCAATCCTCCAGCTATGAGGGCAACCCAAATGGACTTTGCTTCAATTAATAAGATAAATACAATTTATAGTCATGGCTTAGACACCTAATCCAACAGCAACCATGATGCAGGCCACTTTGGTTGCATCATCATAATGTTTCTTGTACAAGGCATATTCCTTGGGAGTAGCTGTGTCGGGGTCAACTTCGATAAGCTCTTTGTCAAGGACATACTCTTTGTCCTTAAACCTTAGAGGCATTTTTATGTTCCTCATCTAATCATTGTAGTTTGTGCCATCCAATGTCACTTTGGAGCACAATGAGAGGATTGAAGTTATGTTGTTGTTGGAGTGGGATGCGGGTAGGGGAGCAGAACCATCAGCAGAGGAAGACATCTATAAAAGAATGTAGTTTTAATTAGATATATATATTCCTTAATATTAACCCAAGAATAATAATTAAGGCTAGGACCTAACTATATAATTCACAACTTAGAAGAGGGATGCCGTAATCTAAGTGTAAATTTTAAAAAGGTAGGTGAATGACGATTCACCAATTCCACCGCGGAAGATAATCATATTAAGTGAAATTCCTAGATCTTCGAGATTTATTGAACTGTTCAATAGCATGTTTAATCTCGAACTATGCTCTTCCGTTTGTGACTGGGATGCCGGGGATCACAAACAAGATGTGAATAACCATGCAAATTAGCTTGGTAACCTCAATGTCGTTTATCATCTCAAATTGATGTGCCGGTAAACCACACGCGCTCCATCAACAATGATAAATTTTGAGATATCCATTACAACTCTTTACCAGTCCCTATTAGTGTGCCGGTAAACCACACACGCTCCACTAACAACCAATAAAGTGTAATGTGCAATTTCATGGGTTAGCATATCTTTCACATTTTTCCTAAACTAGATTTGACATTTTTTATAAAATTGGTTCTAGTACTTTGATTAATAACATTATACTTTTAATGAGATTAAGCGGTCCTATCAAACCCGTTCTGCTAACGACCCTCTACTGATCAAGGGAGCGGTTGGTGAGAGTGGACACTCATTTAACCGTCATTTTATAGGTAGTTTTCTTATACCCCATCATAGACCAGCTTCGTGAATGAGGCATACTTGCGATTTGACTGACCAATTCTTATACATATAGGCATTAACTTTTAATAATATATATATATATATATATATATATATATATATATATATATATATATATATATATATATATATATATATATATATATATATATATATATATAAGATGTATTTTAAACTTTTAAAATATTATTGGTTTAACTATTTAAATTTTTGAAAATTAACTTTTAATTTAAATTTAAATTTAAACCTTAATTGATTTAATATTTATCTTTTAATTAAACAATTAATTAAATAATTAAATCAGATAGGGATCACAAATTAATCAAATTAATTTAATCCTATCCTTTAACCCACTAAAATCGAAAACACATAAGGGTTTAAGGTTATCCATTTATTAATTAATCACAATTACCAAAAATAGAAAAACCTTCTAAAACCCTAAGGGCTATTTTGCAAATTAGGGTGGGGAGGGGATAGGGTTTCGAAAACCCTAACACCCAAATCGATTTGGCCAAAATTAGGGTTTTGGATTCTATAAACCCTAAATTTAAGGTATAACTATTATAGCAATTTATACATAAAACAACCAAAAGTTCTAATACCACTGATAGGTTTTATGCAAAACAACAAAACTTAAACCCTAAGTTCACATGCAACCTAATTGGATCTATGTTTCACTATTTGAACATATAACTAAATACCTAAGGCCAATCGAAAATTGCTAAAAAGAATTAAGAGAAAAATACTAACCTTTAGTTTAATTCATGAAAGCTTAGCACCACACGTGTCATGCCTCAAATAGAATCACACCCAAAGCAAGGAAGTCGAACAGAAAGAGTAGAGACAGAGAGAATATGGCGTAGAGAATGGGGAGCCAGGGACCCCTATTTATAGTCTCCAGGCGGTTATCAGATAAACCTTACAGATAATCATTTTTGAATTCAAATGAGATAAACCTTTTACCATTTAATTCAAACTCTATTTATCTATTATTATCACCATCGAAATTAAGGATAAATCTATCCTTAAAATCGCCAACTTCATGTGGTCCTGGACAGTCACTACTCAACTATTGAATAATTACAATTCAGTCCCTAGACTTTTAATTAATCCAATTAATCACCAAATTAATTCCTGATTAATCATTAATTAAATAATATTATTTATAATTAATATATTATCCACATAATATATTAATAAACTATTTATTTTATTTATATTGATTTATTAATCACATAATAAATCAATCTCTCTCTCTTCTTGTTATTCTGTCAAACTGCATGCTATGAGGGCAACCCAAATGAACTTTGCTACTATCAATCAGGTAAATACAAATCATTAGTCATGACTTAGACACCTAATCCAACAATATCGTGAGAAAAATATGTTGTATTTTTCCTATTTTGACCAATTTATTATATCAAAACTAAAATCGCTAATATTTTATAACGATATCCTTTTTGTTTTTATTTTAAATTGACGTGAGTGTTTTTATACTTCTATACATATATTAGTGGTGTTATTTGAAGAGAATATAGAATGATAACATGATAATGATTTTTGTAATAAAAAATGATTTCAGCCATTCAATGTTGTAATATAGTTTTGTATACTTCTAAATTTTTTAATTTTCTAAGTTCCTGTCATAAAGTTGGTTATATTTTAACTAGATGTCTATTAATAAATAAGTTTAAATGAGAATATAGTAATAACATTAACATATTTTATACTTATAAGTAAACATACAAGTGAATTAGGGTCCTATATGGCCGGCATGAATGATGAACATGGGCAAGTTGTGGTCATTTCCCTTATCAATTATATAAACTATAATAATGCTACTTTCAAAGAAAATATTAAATTATTTTTATGCAGTCTATTTAAATAATTAGTTCTTATAAAATGGCCCTTGAAAGCTCCGATGGATTTGAGCATAGTATCGTACTCGTGTTCGTAATGTAACATAAGAGCTCTGGATTTAAAATTGGACATCATTTTCTTTATTTATACGACATTCTGATATTTTTTAAACGGCTAAACGATTAAAATTAAACAAAATTAGCAAGGAGCTATCGAATGACAAATAGTTCAAATAATTTTTGAGCTATGTAACCCAATTTACATTAACCTTGATTTAACTCCGCCGTATTCGATATGAACCGCTTAACAAGTTTTATTCCTTGAAAAAAGTCTTTCAAGTGTTCCACACAAGCAAAGATATTGATTTAATGTAATGTTGATCCGGTTATTAATTTACAACTAGTGGGTAACCCGTGCTTTGCACGGGACGAGGGGAGAAAGAACTCTTTTGTTTTCTAAACCGGTTGTTTCGCTCTTTGTCCAGATTTCTTTCCTCTCTTCTTCCTCCAAATCCAAGGTGTTTCAAAGAAAACATTCATTACACATTATGTTAATTACAAAAATGAACATACAAAAACATTGTCAAATCAAGAATCAAAGTTCTAAATTATAATTTACAAATACAAATTAATTTCCCAAGGAAACAAACAAAATTATATTTATACCTGTAGAACGATATCCGCATCCCGAATGGCAGCATTTGGTTTTTTCATTTTGATATAAACCGTGGCTGTATGATTGTGTCAAAGACATTATAAAAGATGAATAAATTCAGATAAAAGATGAATAAATTGAAAACTCCCTCAAAGGCTGATAAAACATCTCATGTAAGGTATAAGCCTGTGAACCTTTCCTGAATGAAAATGAAAGAATGATGTTATATGAGACAAGAATGAAAGGCTGCACCATTGCCAATTTAAAATATATCTCTGAAAGCTTCTGCTAATATCGATGACACCCATGGTCATCAGACCCGCTACATAGCAACACCATGGGAAAATAAAAGACGTACCTCTCGGCAGCCATGATCGGGCTTGAGAAAGCATCCTTCTGATTGTACCAAACACCTTTTCCTGCAATAATAGATGTTATTTGCTAATATTAGCACAATTTGCCATTTAGGGGCAGTTTTGTCCAAATAAATTTCTAAGCATCTGCAGTTTGCAATATATAATATTCTAGTGTCAATAATTTTATTTATTGCAATTTGATCAGATTCAAGATCAAGACAAAGTAATCATCTTTTTAAAAGAATTAAGAAAATAAAGTAACGAGGTTCAGTTTCAATCTGGGACGTCAGAATCTCAAACGAAATATTCTGTGGTTAGACAACTTTTTTTGCTTTACCCTGTTTATAGAAGAAAAAAACACCATTATTCAATCAAATTAACCCTTACTAAAAGAAAAAATTACAAATTTTGAACCATGTAAAAGAGATACGACTGCCATTTGATTCACCAGAGGCCAGAGCTAATCCATTTTTTGAAACTGCATTGCCATTCCTCTCTTGTAACCCATTTTTTGAAAATTGATCCCATTGACTTAAACCATGTGTTCGGTTACGAAATTCACATGTTAGGTAAAGTTCATCATAATGATGTTCAGAAGCATTTGAATGTGTAATTTGAGCAAGTGAAGTGAAGCCATTCAATATGGTTTTCATATCACTCTGTCATAGATGTCAGTTGTACTAAAAAAACTGAGATGATATCTGCCCAAACATTGATTACCCAACACCAAAAAACCATAAGTTACATAACATCATATTTTAATTTCAAAAAGAGGTTAAAATATTTTTTCTTTGGTTTTATAATTGTTAAGGGTGTCAATCCCTAACAAATGTGATCGGAAATAGAATCCGACCAGTCACTGCTCAACTGCACTGGATTAGAGTATAGGGTAAGCAGGGTCGAACCTCAAGGACACGGAGTTCAAAGTTTATGCCTTAAAATGTAAAAATAAAGGAGGGGGGTTTGAGTAACAAATAATAATAAATTGCAGAAACATGCAAATAATAAAGCCTGACGAAAATCAATAATAAAAAGGCTTAGTCCCGAGTCTTCGATGTTCATTGTAATAGAATGAATCCGACTGATGTGCTTTAGAATACAATTCTAAGTTGGCTTTTGAAAATCATAAAATATAATCTTTATGAAAATAACTTGCTAAAATGTTTAGATAAAGGTCCGCTTATTACCTAAACCTAGTTCCATTTTACCCGACCTAAGGTCCGCTTATAGGCCAAAATGCAGGAACCGCATAAGGTGTGCAAGTACCAATCAATGTCCAATTCTTCGCGTCCGTTGGGAAGTGTGTGGACATATGACCAAATTCTAAACAAGGAATTGGGCGCTTGTTTTTGTTACCAAACATCGACTGTGCTAAGCGATTAGGTGCCTCACACAGTCGATTAACAGTGCGTGAAAAAGATCTATTTAGGGTGATCAGTCATAAACAAATCAAATTCAAGACTAAAATTGAAACAAGAAAATGATCATTAGAATTATTCAAAAGCATTCATCAAGTCGAATGTTTCAAACTACACAAAGAACATGTCCGAACTCGGAACTAGAGTACGGTTTCTAGCCAGACATGGCTATAAATGAATCAAAAATACAAAATTGTAATTAAATACGGCTTACAAATGATAAAATACGTAACCGAATCTCGAAAGTCGTGATTCGGCCTTCAAAAACCTTCTAAAAACTGCTTGGAAATGGCTCGGGGTCGTGGCTAAAACGCAGGGACTGAACTCCTCTTCTGGCAGAAATCAACTACTATTTATAGCCTCCAGGAGACATTAGCGTCGCTAATATATATATTAGTGTCGCTAATATTCAAAATTCCATAAAACTAGGTCTTTAGTCAAAGCTAAAATCTCGCCGATGATTTTTCTCAACAGCAACATTAGCGTCGCTAATGGAAGGGTTAGCGGCGCTAATCTTCAAATTTCACCATTTTGACATTTTTGGCCCATTTTTCCCATTTTTCGCGATTTCAGCAGTTAGCGTCGCTAATGTGAGAATTAGCCTCGCTAATATGTTAGAGTCGCTAACTTTAAAAGTTAGAGTCGCTAATCTTTAAATTCCAGTATTTTCATTTTTAGTCCCTGCTTGTTCCAACTTTTGTCATTTTTCGTCCTTTTTGCTCATTTTTGCTTAAAAACCTGCATAATTGATATTTTCCAAGTAAAGTGAGTATTTTAGTCCTTTTTAGCTTAATTTATTTATAAAAATACCCTGATATCGTATAAAATATGTACGAAATACGCACGATATCAATAATCTTACCTGCCAGAGAACTTAGGTGAATATAAACAGTCTTTGGATGCTTAATAGTTCTATAAGATCCAATTTTTGCATCTTTGCTAAATGTGAAAAGTATCTTGAAGTTATAGATTTCTTAATTGCCTCCAAGTCCCCAGGGTTTGAGAGTAATTCGATTTCAACCCTTTCCAATAACCCCTCTAATTGATCCTTGTGTACGTTTGATACTCCTAACCTGAATGTAATTCTCATAGCACCACTGTGTAGAAAAGTTCGTTTCCTTCCAACAACTATAAACCTGAAAAACAAATCATAATTTCAGAAACAACAACAAAAAACAACTTTCTATAACAAAGTCACCAAAAAATTTAAATAAAAATCTACCTTAAGAAGCGCGATATGACTAAAATGTCCCTGTATCCTGGTGGTTGGTTGACATGGATTTGAAGAGCTTCGACTATTGCTGCATCTAAGTAACCGGCTTCTCGTGCTTTCATGTAATTTATTTCAACGGGGAGCCGTCTTCCTGGAATTTTAAAAATCGGGGCCGAATCAAATAGTCACTGAATTTTGTCAGATGTACAGTCTTCAAAGTGTATAGAATAGCCAACCTGAAATCATGAACCAAATATTTGACTTGTTGTAATGAGAAAAAACATAAAAGATCTGAAAGGATAAATTTAAACAAAAAATTATATGATTACCTCATGACCAAGTTTGATATTCATTTCTTCAAAAACTCTAGCAGCAACAATCATAGCAGCAACTTCTCTTCGTTGCGTACACCCTATCTGCATTAAAAAAAGTACAACCTTTTATTTATTTAAAAAAATAAATTAATAAAGCTTGATAATATGTTAAAGTAATTCAACCTAAAAGAAATCAATTAAATAAAAACTCAACTTTTATTATAGCAACGTACTTTGACCAAATAACAGGTAGACCTGATGAACGTAATTCTTCTTCTAACAGTTTTTTCCAAATTAGGAAAGTTTTTTAAAAAGGAATATCGATAAATGCAGGTTCAAAATCACGTATTAGGGTTATTTATGAATATATCAAACTACATCTATGGATCAAAATATCTTTATGAAGAAATTGTAAACTGTTTATACCAAGAAGAAAGCTTACATTGAGTTTCAAACCAAAAAGACATTCTGAATCCACACCATGAGCAATTTGGTTCTATAACATGGGGAAATTACCATAAGCAAATTAGAAACCATTACGGTCTTCTGGTATTTTTATAACTAAAAAATCTGTAAATAACAACAAAAATGATGTTACCTGTGTAAATTATGGGGAGTAGCAAGGAGGTTCTGTGATTGCTGTGATTAAACTGAACCAGTAGAAAGGGGTTTCCTTGAAGTCGACTTAATCTTACCAATTCTTTCAAGCATTTGGTGTGCACAAGGCCAGCCAATGTAATACCCAACCAATCAACAGCATTGATGACTTCCTTCAAGTAGAAATGAGAAAACACAGAAAGGATAGCAAGACCACATCCGGAAACTGGTTGAATCACAGAGACGTACATCATAAATATATGTGTATTCAAACACTTTTGAACTGATATGAGTCCTCACTGTAGCTGACCTTGCAGTTCAATCTCAGTAATACTAATCTAAAAAATCATGCTTCAATCACAAAAGTTGAATCATCTAACCAATCGAAAAACGAACAAAGAGTAACTGCGATTAATCAGGTTCAACACTTACGATCTTGACGGTGACGATTTCAAACGTACGAACATGCGTCGCTGCACAAAAAATCCTCAACTATTTCAAGTTTAATTTCAACAAAATCTACCAATTTCAGCAACAACAAAAAAAAAATCTAAAAGTCAAGTAAAACCTAGATGATTTTCACCGAAGGATCCACTTCCGATCTTACGACCGAGTTTGTATTTTCCTCCGACTATCTTGTCCATATATGTAGATACGTTTTCCAGATCAACGACAGCGTAAAGCACCGAGGCGAAATCACTTAAGACATTTAATCAGTCGGTACACATAGGAAATCTAACCTTAATCGTTGAAAATAACAAAGCTTCCAAGCGGCACTCAGAGTCGATGAAATGAAAGCGACAATCGAGAATAAGAATCAAGTAATCGAAGTCAACAGTCAGTAATCGAGAAGAAGAATTGAGTAATACAGATTTCAGAGTCAACAATCGGAACTCGTAATAGGAACGCCGATGACCGAATTCAATTAGAGAAGCAGTTGTAGCTGGCGGTGATGGTGGAGAAACTTCGATTAGAGAAGCAGTAGTGGCTGGTGGTGATGGTGCTTCGTTTGCAGTGAAGGAGTCGGAATAGTCGACCAAAGCTTTCTTTACCCCCAGAGCTTTTTCTGAGTTGTGTAAGGTGGCTGTCAGGAGGGAGGAACGGGTACCAATGGTGGTGGAGAAGGAGGAATCGGAGAGGATGAAGGTGAAGCGGTGGGAGGTAACTGGGGAATGCGGGAGGTGATGCAACACGTCAAAAGAAAAGTGATACGTGGGAGAAGAATAAGGAGGAATCGGAAGAAGGCACCAACCCGCGTTACAACGTTACGGTTACCCGGAAAAAAAATTCGGATCCAAAAAGAACCGCCAGAAAACAACATTAAGAAGCCAAAAAAACCAACTCACAAAAAAAACGTACACGCCCCACCCAAAAAAGACGGGAATTAAGCATATATATAAATTTGCACATGATGTTTGTCTCGGTAAAAGGTTCATGTTGCATTTATATGTTTATGATATAATAACATAAGGCTAAGTTATATTGCAGACAACATTTATTGTGAGACCGTACAGATAGTGCTATTTTGTGAGAAAAGACGAATATAATATTTTTTTTTGTTAATGTAAATACGAAACAAATATATTCTCATAAAATTATTGTCATTAATTCTTCTATATGGGTTATATGAACTTTTTATGATTATCATTATGTGAGAATAATTATATGGTTGTCAAAATCAGAATGAATGAATCAGAATTTATGAAATACAATAACGAATGATAATTGAATATGTTTGCTTAGTATTAACATTACCCAAAAACCATATTCGCATAATCATTTCTCACAAAATAGCATTTTCCGCAGGGTCTCACAATAACTGTTGTCCGCAATATAACCTAGTTCTAAGAACATAAATATAAAAAGAGTTTTTTTACATGGCTCCCAACCTCTAAAAATCCTTGTTCCTTGAAGATTTTGACATTTCAAACTAATATTTGCACTGCATATGCAATCACATGTTCCTCTCAATTCATTTTTGCTCGATAGTTATCTTACAATCTCGTTCATTTATTTCTCTATCAAGAACTTCCAATTCCCATGATCTTGATTGACTTGCTTATTTTTCTGTTCTTCACCATCGTATAACCTTACATAGCTTTTGGAAAAGCAATTGGCACTCAATTTCTATGTGAATGTTTATATAGGTTTTAATGACATCAATAGTTTTTTTTAGTTGTAGACACATGATATAGGTACCGATTTGACTAATACCTATGATGGCTAGGAATAAAAGACATATTATAAATGTGTTTTATCTTACAAAGTTGGTTGTGACACTTTAGGAATTTAGCTGAAAACATTATGCCTAAAATGTCTCATACCTATCATATTTCTAAAAATAATAAACCATTATCTTCTTTCTTGCCAAACAATCTTGTCATGTTTGTAAAAGGTCACATCGCATTTGGTCCTTCAAATTATTGGGCTAATAACATCATGAGGTGACATGGTTGCCTAATTGTCAAATTTTGTAATGTGGTCATTTTGATTGTTTTTCATCATTCAATTTTGATTATTTTTTGTCATCCTTGTAACAATTGAGAACGAATAAGAAATACACTTGTTTCTTTTCCTCTCCATTTTCTTTCTACTTTTGTTTTGATAAGTATTTTGATCATAAACGGTTCAAGACTCATGACGACAACTACAATCTTCATAACCAAGAATCTCCATAACCAAGATGAGGATACGTTGTATATGTTATAACGAATCAACAATAATATCCGTAAGAAACTTATTAGGGTGGTACATTTGGCGTAATCTTAGTATTATAGTCAAAACTAGAGATAAAATGAATCGAGATTTGGGGATTTGTTATCTAAAATGTAGAAAGTTTATTGTAAACCAAAGTTGCGAATCCATGAATGGTTCGAGAGAATATATATTTGGGTTTGCTTATTTTATAGAAGTATAAAAAAATTCATATATTTTAAAGAAATTACAAAGACTTGCTTTGAAATATTTAACGAAAGCAAGTTTATCATTATAGACAACAGTTAATAACTTGAGAGGGTAACGTACTTTTCTCTGTATTCACATTCAGAATACTATGTTTTTTTCGTTCGCATTTTACCATTTAACTTGTTAACCCTGTTCAAAAAAACATCATTATGTCAGGTTGTAGTATGTTGTTGCTGACGTGACAGCATACATGGTCAGGTTAATTATTTGATAGGGTAACACACTTTTTCCACGTGTTCACATTTAGGCAACTATGTTTTTTCATTCATATTTGACCATTTAACTTGTTAAGTCTGTTAGAAAAATATCATTATAACTCATGCCCCCTCAACTTTAGTTTTGCTCGTTGATCCTCGAGTTTTGGAAAACACGACCCATGACACCTTAACTTTTGTTTTGCTTTGATTTCAAATCTTAAACAATTACCAAAAAAACAGTTACATTTTTCAATACTATTAACAAATATTAAAAATCACAAATAATAAAAGTCAATCATGGCTTAGGCTACTATTAAGTTTATTTTAACAACACTTTATTAAGAACTAGACGAATGCCCGCACGTTGCGCAGGGAAAAAAATTAGTTAGAATATAAACAAATACATGTTATTTTATCCCAAATTAAAAAAATTACATAGAAAAATATTTTCATTATTTTTAATTATATGATAATACATACATGTGTCATAATTTGGAAGACAACGAATTTTAATAATTTTAATGAATAAATACAATGTATCAAATAAAAATCAAATTAATATGGTTTAAAATAAAGAGTTATCTCAAACCACATAAGTTTGATAGTCTACCAACAGTTTGTGCTTCGATAAAGTTTTTGTAAAATTTTAAATTTAATTTACTTTTATCTATTATAAAATCAATTTAAAGATTTTGTATTTGGTCATGTTTTAATTGTATTATATAAGATAAAGATAAAATGTCATATGTGTATGTGAAACAATGTAAGGTAAAGAAAAAAAAACCTCAAATTGATGTGGTAAGAGATAAATCACTTATATTGAACCATATTGATTTGAATGACTTCATTTATAATAAAAAATAAGTATAGTTAGAATATTCGAAGTATATTTATTGGATGACCTTTGAGAAAATTAGAAATCGTCATTTTTGACCAATGATATTGCATAATAAATAAAAGTTCAAAATTGCATTATTCAACACAATGCATACGATATTGTGCAACATGATGAACGAATCCATATCTCATCTCGAATCGACTTGCTAAATATTTAAAGCTCAACTTCATTAAAAAATAATAAAAGTTTAACTATATATTTCCTTGAACTTTACTATTTGGAAATGTTTCCAACAATAAAAAATATATAATGATCTATATAATTATTTTAATTTGAGGGAGACCTTTATTTATAGAACAAAAATGCTTCTTGGGTTGGTTTATCATGACGATGTAGGATCAAAATTTCCTTCATAATGTGTTATTTTGTGTCATTTTCTTATGCTACATCGCTTAAGATTACAAATGAAGAGAAATCAAAAATCTATAAGTAAAGAAACTAATATATTTCTCATCCCACATAGCTTAAGATACAATTTTCAAGGGAAAGAAAATATCTATAAGTAGAGTGGCTAAAATCATTTCGCTAATATCTTTGTTCTTTTGTGCTTTTGATTATAACCAAATTAGGAATTGGTTGCAACATTCCAAGAACCTTTGGTTTCAGTTTTAAGACCATTTTCCTAAAATTTTGATGGGTACTCACCGATGTCCACTATGATACGATTTTTTCTAATAAATTAAAATCAATGTGGTATATGATAAAAATTGATTAAATAACATCTATTATAATATTTATATAAACAAATTTTTTTGAACTTTAAACGATTACCTTTTAGAAGTTTCATGTGCATAAATCTTATGAAAGCAAAATAAAATGTTTAAAACATTGTTATCACACATTGAACTGTGGCACATAACTTACTATGAACTTGCAACTCAATTGATTTTTTAATTGTTTTTAACTCTTTTAAATATTCATCTTTTAGTTTAAATGATTTTTGAAGTTAAAACAAAATAGGATAATTGTTGAAACTTTGAGATAAAAAAACTAATTAACAATAGACTTTGAAAAGAATCGTACGCTAAAAGATTGATAAGAGAACCTAAAAAGTGGTACCATATAAGGGAAATTAAAGGTTATATATGTGCAACGCAACATCCTTGTCACTATTTTACGACATACTTTAAACTTGTAACCTAGTAAGTTTTCAAAAGTTTTTTTGCAATATTCATCTTCATTTTGAGTTTTAATATTTTTGGAAACTAAAACCTATAAATCGAAGCCTTTATCACTTTGAGAAAACATGTTTGTACGATAATATGATATTTAATTAATATTAGACTTTGAAAGTCATATTATGATCAATATTAATATTAAACCACATTGTTTTGAATAATCTTCTTTATAATAGATGCTTAAAACGTTAACAATTGGAAATTTGTACGTATATACATATTGGTGAATTGAAAAATGTTTACACCGGTATCACTTTTTACAAACGACGTACTATAAACTTCCAACCTAGTCATGTTTTTAAAAGTTTTAAGTAATTTTAAAATCTCTACGTATATACATCTTGGTGAATCGAAAAATGTTTAACCGGTGTCACTTTTTAAAAACGACATACTATAACTTCCAACCTAGTCAAAATTTTAAATGTTTTAGTAATTTTAATTTTAATTTTTGAGTTTCAACACTTTTTATAGTTGAAACTAAATAGTAAATTTTTTTAAAACTTGCGATAAAAGCATGTTTTATGATAAAATGATCACTAACTAATAATAGACTTGAAAGATCAAGTTTGATGGAGAAAAGAAGCAAATGCATAATATTATATAAGAGAAAGATAAATGATCATATATGTATGTGAAGCAATGTGGGATAAAGGAAAAAAAAACTTCAAATTAAAAAGGAAGTTGAAAGGTTGGGGGTTTTAAATGAATGTGGTGATAGGAAAAATGCTTCTTTTATAAGATATATAGATGCCAACATGATGTTGGCAAGAAAGAACATATACCATAGGAAAATAAATATTGTATGACAAATTTTCCAGTTTCTAAGCTATCAAACTATATTGAATCTGCCCACATAATCAATACTTTTATAAATAACAAGTAAAAGTATTGACCGGTTGTAGTGAGTTTATAAGATAAACTAAATTACGTGGCATTAATTTTCCATCTAAGTGAATTACATGTCATTATTTCCCCATCTAATGTAGAGAATAAGTCAAACACCTTTGAAAGATCTAATGAGTGTATTGAAAGTAGAGTTTTTTTTAGAACATCTGATGGATCATGATAAAAGTATTGATTATGTGAGGCTTATTCGACATAGTTCGATAAATTAGAAAACTACAAAATTTGTCATACAATGTTTATTTTCCTACTACGTATGTTGTTTCTTGCCAGCATCATCTTGTCATTCTTAATAAAACTTTGATGTCAAAAAAACTTAATAGTGGTGAAAGCTATACTTTTATTTATTTGTGATTTTTAATATTGATTATCTGTATTGGAAATATAACTAGTTTTTTGTTAATTGCTTAAGATTTGAAATTAAAGCAAAACTAAAGTTAATGTGGCATGAGTTGTGTTTTCCTAGGTTAACAGAGCAAAACTAAAGTTGAAGGGGTGTTGGTCATAATGACATTTTTTAATAGATTTAACTAGTTAAATGGTCAAACATGAACAACAAAACATAGTTGTCTAAATATGAACACGAGCCAACATATGTTTCCCTATAAAGTCATGAACCAGGCGACGTATGCTGTTACGTTAGTAACAACCTACTACAAACGATCAAAATAATATTTTTTGAACAAACTTAACATGTTAAATGATAAATATGATAAAGAAAACATAGTTGTTTAAATGTAAATAGAAAAAATACATTATCTTCTCAAGTCATTAACCTTATAAACAACTGATACTTGTTTCCTCACCTTTTAGGCTGTGGGGTGTGCCCCGGACGCACCGGGTGCGTTCTGCCAAGTTAGCAGGGAGGACGCCGGCTACACCCCCCGTTCTCCCTTGTCCACGTTTTGTGGTCGTGGTCTGGTAGACGCGTGAGTACGGCTCCTAGCCGTTGGAATTAGCCGTTGGAGCATTTTAAAAAAATCAATTTTTTAAAACTATATATACATATAATCACACACAAAAAATACACACACCATATATGCAATTCAAACTACTCTCTCTCAATATATAAATATATATTCATATGGAGCACGATTCAGATTCAATGTCATCAAACTCATCGGCCGATGCAATGTTTTTCTCGGCAATGATGAAAGTCGCAAACATTGTCACAAACGAAGGCGAAAGTTCGGTCAAACAACGGAGATTAAAGGCAAAAAATAGAAACCGCGAAGAATGGCACAAACATTTTATTCAAGATTATTTTGCTGACAATTGCGTGTATGACGACACAGATTTCAAATGTCGGTTTCGTTTGAGCTGAGATATGTTCCTACGAATTGCACATGACTTGGAAGACAACTACGAAGTCTTCCAATTGCGATACGACGGTCGAGGAAAAATGGATTTCTCACCATATCAAAAATATGAAGCTGCTCTTCGTCTTATGGGTTATGGCTATTCTTTTGACGCCGTCGATGATTACTTGCGGATGTCGGCGAGAACCGCACAGGAAAGTATGTATTTGTTTTGTGAATATATTTATGAGCTTTAAAGTCATATTTATTTACGGAAACCCACACCATATGATGTTGAAGAACTATATGTGGCACATCACGCGTCACATGGTCTACCGGGTATGCTCGGAAGCATAAATTGTACGCATTGAGATTGAGAAAATTGTCCAAACGCATGGAAAGGACAATAGACTCGTGGTGATCACGACAAAGCTTCCCTAATATTAGAAGCGGTGGCCTCACAAGATTTATGGATTTTGCATGCATACTTCGGCGTTCCGGGGTCGAACAACGACATAAATGTTCTAGATTCGTCGCCGCTATTCAACGATATCCTATAAGGCAAGTCGGCCGATGTTTTCGTTTGTAGTGAACAGCTCCGAATACCCACGTGAGTATTTACTCACTGACGATATATATCCTAATTATTCCACATTTGTAAAGGTGTACCAACATCCAGTTTGACGAGAAATGAGTACTATTCACGAAAGATCAAGAGTCCGCATGGAAAGATGTGGAACGTACATTGGTGTCCTAAAAAAGAAATGACATATAGTGCAAAATCCGGCACGAGCATGGAGTCTCGAGAACATACGGAAAGTAATGTACCGTTGTATCATATTACAAATATGATAATTGAAGAAAAATGTCTGACTATTTGCATTCATCAACCTCATCATTTGACACACATGCCGGCGCAATTTTTTCCCGGTAGCGAACAATACTTTGCGAGATTACTAGAAATACACAGTGCGGAAAGGAATGCCAATCTTCGACATGATTTGGCCGAGCATGTCTACGGCTCTACGCTATCACAACGACGAAACCGATGACGATAATTAGGTTTTCTTATGTTTTTTTAAATTAATGTAATATTTTTTATTTTAAATTAATGTAATGTTTTTATTTTTATATAATGTAATGTTTTTTATTTTTATTTTAATATTATCTTTTTTAAATGGATTTAATGTTTGGTTTTAATTATAAAAACGTAAATTAAAATGGTGTTATGTTGTCTTGTATATACTGGGGTGTGTCCTGAGGTTGTCATAGTGACGTGTCGCTGAAGTGACGACTATCATGAAAAATCACGGATGTATTGCACACCCCATAACCTTATAAATTTGATGAGTCTTATCTTCAAACCTTTATTTTTATGTGTCCTATCTAACTTCTATAGGATTTTTTTTTGTCTCATTTAAATATGTTCAGGAATAAAATTAAAATCCTATAGTTTATGTCGATACCAAATTTAAAAGAAAAGTTAGTCTTTATGTGATCAATGGAGAAGGCACAAAAAATGTGCAAAGACTGAAAAATACAGAGCAGAATCAAATGGCATGTCTCTGACTATATGCCACGTAGCTGGTCAATCACTTACCTCCACGTCACCATTCTTTACCCCACTTTGTTTCAACGGCCTAGATCAGATCATAGCATCTCACCTTAAATCAACGGTCGATCGACCATCTTCCAGAGCCTTCGAAAGCCATAAGCTCTCATTACAACCAGGGTTAGTTACTTAACCATGTGTAATACGCGTTCTTTACTGCTAAATAACCGCAGTTAAAAATGAACGTATTTACATGTACCTAGTCAGAGATGGAGATAGAGCTAGAGAGAGAAAGTGAGCTTTTAGACCGAGAGAGAGAGAGAGAGAGAGCGCCAAAAAGAACAAGAACACGAGACGAAGGAGAAGAACTGAAAATGGTCATGTGATTGTTGTTTTGCGTGATTGAATTGTAGACCTTGGAGGAAAAAAACAATTTACCCTTTGCCTTCAATCTGCTGTTCGTGTATTTGATCCGGTTTCGGGGGTTTTTCTCGGTTGCATTGTGTGAATCCAGCACAGATCTAGGGGTCTGGTGAGTTAATAACGAGTCTTTTTATGAATTTTAACATGTGTTTTCGTTGGTGATAGTCTCTGATCGTGACTGAGTTCTATATCATCTATTTGATTTCAACGATTTGTTTGATGTTTTGCACACATGTTCTATTTATGAATCGTTCGAAGAAACATAACCTTTTCTACAGAAATAGTTGATTCTATGATAAGCTTGTGCTGATCGGGTCATGAAATCTTCTGTATGTATTATCTGATAGTTACGGAATGAAATGCAAATCGATTCTATGTTTTGGTACTGGATCTCTAGAGGTGTGATTTACAATTTTGGTACTCTTTGTTCATAAAAATGTTTATTAAAATGCAAATCCGTTCTACTCTCTCTCTGGTACCGGATCTCTGGAAGGTCTGATCTACATTTTCCGATGTTCTTGTTCATTTTTTTATATTCTTGTTCAATTTCCAAGTTAGCTGATTATTATATTTTTATAGACTTCGATTATGTCACGATTTTCTCAAAATTACCTGTTTAGTGAAGAAAGTGAATCATTTTGGTGTTGCCTTGTCCGATCTATCTCTATCTCCACATGATCTGTAATCTGTAGTACTAACGATCTGTTTGTGAGATTGTATCCTTTATCCTACTCTCTTACAATGTTTAACCAAATTAGCTGATTGTTTGGTATTCGTATCATGTTTTTTCGTACAGATCAAGCAAAAAAGGACTGATTCGAATCAACCAGATCGCTCCCTTGATGTAGTAATCCCAACCAACTACACGACTTTCTCCTCTACCTTCCATTATCATCTAGTGTTTCTCTTTCCTACCCACAAGATCTGTGGATAGTGAAACTGATCGCTACTTGATCATACTCTCTCACTAGTAAGCGGATTTTGGGTTTGAATTTTTGATCCTCATTGTTCATGTCTCGTAACCTGGACAGCCCAGTTCAAACCCAAATGGCTGTAGCAGTTTTCAACAGTCCCTTAGGAAGGGAACACCACGCCAACACCGGAATGGAATCACCAAAACCTTCAATCAGGCGCCGTGTCTTTGTCCAAACGGAAACCGGCTGTGTCTTAGGAATGGAATTAGATCGAAGCGATAACGCCCACACAGTCAAACGACGTTTACAAATCGCCCTCAATGTTTCAATCGAAGAAAGCTCCCTAACATTCGGCGACATGGTTTTGAAAAACGACCTCAGTGCAATCCGCAACGATTCCCCACTTCTTCTAACCAAAAACCTAATCCACCGAAGCTCTTCATCCCCATGTCTTTCACCAACAAGCAAAGAAATCCAACATCGAGACCGAAGTGGGCCCATTGAAATACTCGGCCATTTGAGTCAAAAAACCAAACAACTCGTGAAAGAAATCGTCAAAGCAATGAAGACCGGCGTTGACCCGATCCCGGTTCAAAGTGGACTCGGCGGCGCGTATTATTTCCGAAACAGTAAAGGAGAAAGCGTCGCGATTGTCAAACCAACCGATGAAGAACCGTTTGCACCGAACAACCCGAAAGGGTTTGTGGGCCGGGCTTTGGGTCAACCCGGGTTGAAACGTTCGGTTCGAGTCGGTGAAACCGGGTTCCGTGAAGTCGCGGCTTACCTTCTCGATTACGAAAATTTCGCGAATGTTCCACCTACTGCCCTTATCAAAATCACTCATTCCATTTTCAACGTTAATGATAATGTAAGTGGGAATAACGACAAAAACAAAAACAAAAAGAAACATTTTAGTAAAATTGCGTCGTTTCAACAGTTTATTCCTCATGATTTTGACGCGAGTGATTACGGAACATCGAGTTTCCCTGTGTCGGCGGTACACCGGATCGGGATTTTGGACATACGGATCCTTAACACGGACCGGCACGCAGGCAATCTGTTAGTTAAAAAAGTCGACGGTAGATTTAGTCAAGTTGAACTTATTCCGATTGACCACGGTCTTTGTTTACCGGAAAATTTAGAAGATCCGTATTTTGAGTGGATTCATTGGCCACAAGCTTCGATTCCGTTCACGGAAGAAGAACTTAAATACATTCGAGAACTCAATCCGTATCGCGATGCTGAAATGTTAAAAAGTGAACTCCCGATGATACGAGAAGCGTGTCTACGTGTCTTGATTCTTTGCACGGTTTTTCTGAAGGAGGCGGCGGCGTACGGGCTGACGTTGGCGGAGATCGGCGAGATGATGAGTCGGGAGTTCCGGCGAGGGGAGGAGCAGCCGAGTGAGTTTGAAGTCGTCTGTCTGGATGCGCGGCGGCAAGTGGTGGTAGACCGGGAAACGGCGGCGGCGGCGGCGGTCGGTTTTCTCTCGCCGAAAGGAGATGAAGACGTGTTTCAATTTGATAGCGATTGTGATGATTTAGGGTTTCCGTTTCACTTTGCGCGAAATCCTTTTTCGAAATTGCAAGAAACGATTGAAGAAGAAGAAGAGGAGGAAGTTTCCGGCGCGGTGGCTCCGGCGAGTTTGAAGATGAAGAAGTTTGGGGCGGTGAATACGTCTTCCGGCCATAGGAGTGCGAGTGAGCAAGTTCCGGCGAGTGCTACTTTTGTGAAATTATCGGAGATGAAAGAGGAGGAGTGGGTGGTTTTTCTAGAGAAGTTTCAGGAGGCGGTGGGCCCCGCGTTTGCAAATCGGAAGTCGGCGGCGAAAGGGTATAGGCAGTTACAGAGACTGGGGACTTCTTGCCAGTTTTGAAATATTATATTATATAATTATATAATATAATATAAAATATAGTATGAGGTTGACTTTGAAATTTGAATAATTTCAGTTTGAGGGGAGTGGTTTGGTATGCTTTTTTGTAAGTATTGTTGAAGAGCAGACCGAGTGAGGATTTGGTTTAGGTTTTTTATTTTCTTTTCCTTTTCTGTTTCACTCCTTGTGGACTACTTGTTTTATAAATAATTTGTAGTATGAAGATCCAAAGGGATTTGGGGAAAAAGAAAGTTATTGTAAATATATGATGTGGTATCTAATAAGGTTTTGGTGGAGATTTTATGACTGCGACGATCTTGTGATGTGTATGTGTTTTCTGATATTGACTTGTTATTGAAATAGCAATTTATTAGGTAAAATGTTCACAATCTACATTCTAAGAAATTGTTTCAACATTATAAGAAATTGTATCAATGGCATCTGTCTCATTTAAAGAACCATTTTCTTGGACATCGAATCATTGCTTCAATGGCATCTGACGATGCAAGCTTCGTTTTATCTTGGGTTCCCCTTTAACTCATTTTTTGTTCCTTCTAACTATAGTTTCATTGAACTCTAACCCGAGCTTGTCGATGAATCCGATTACAATTCAAGTACCGATGTCGTGCCCGACACAACTTCAAACGAATTACGACGAGGACCTGTTTCAAAGGAAAAATTCAAAAAAGTGTATACTGGTGTTTCCGAAGATATCGTAGCCGGAAACTCTCAAGCTAAAAAACAGTTTCCGAAGATATCGTAGCCGGAAACTCTCAAGCTAAAAAACATTTTTAGGAGCGTATTAAAAAGATTTTTAATTAACAAATGGGGTGTGAAAGTTATCAATCCAAAGACACGATGACATCAAAATTTCAGGACATGAATAAGGTGGTGACGAAGTTCAACGGTTTATACATGAACTTAAAAAGCCAACGTGAAAGTATTGAAAGCGACGAAAACATTTTCCAAAAAATGATTGAGGTTTTACGTGTGGAAAATAATGGAAAGCTGTTTAAATTGTTAGGTTTTTGCAAAGTTGTCCGAGCTTCAATACAATCCAAAACATTGGAGACCTATTATGTAACAACCCTCAAACTTCAAGGTGATTACCCAACATAAAATCCTAATAGTCCATAGGTGGTTGCAATTCTTTTAAACACGAATCTAGGAACTGAGTTTTAACTTTGTAGAAACCTTAGAATCAATACGCAATTCTTTTGATTCTTAGTAGGTCATTCCATTTTATGATAAAGTGACAAAATATTAACTCCCATAATTTGTTTCAAAATACATTGAATAAGCTTACAAAAATCAAGAATAACAATGTACTTTGATTATTGATTTAACAAATTATGTACTTAAAATGATAAATGCCTAAATTAAATTATAATTATTTAAATTCTAGCCTAAATTGATAATAAATAAAAATATTGTGCATAATTTATAAGACATCAAGTAAATATTACAAGAAAAACCCCAGATTCACCTTTATAAATAATGAAAACAATTAAGAAATGTTTTATAAAAATACATTCCTTTTCTTTTATAAAATATAACAACTTTTAAAAACTTTAAAAACCTCTTTTTCCCCTCCCAAAACCGGCCACACCCTTCCCTGGAAGGATCTCTCTCTCTCTTTCTACTTGTTAGATACAATTCTCATCATTTCTCCTTTCCTAACACTCCATTCTTTCTCCCTCTCTCTCACCCACATAATCCTCTCCATTCTCTCTCAAATTTAAACCATTTTTCAGCCAAAGAAACCCACAAAATTTCGTGGGTTTGGTGTTCTTGAAGAATCCCAAGTGTTGAAAGGTAAGATCACATCATACTTGCTTCTTATTTCACCATTTCATGTGTTTTCTTCTTCCATTTTCGGATTCTAGGGCTTGTTCTTGCTAGGAATCACTTTTTCATCTTAATGTTTGTAGATTTTCACCAAAACATGTTGCATGTTATGAAAAGTGGTGATAATCCATGATCAAACCCAAGTTAAGATCAAAGATGATCACATGCAAGCTCTAGCAAGCATAATATGATGATTTTTGCAACTTCTACCTTGAGAACTTTGAGTCTTTTGTAACAGAATCATTTTTAAACCATCAAATGTTTATTTCAACTCCATGCATGTGATTGAAATCAGATTTATATTGCTAAAATTCGAGCTCCAAAGCTTGGATTCAAAAGTTTCCTCAATAAGAACATAGTATCTTAAAGATCATTTTCGTCCAACAAGTCTGCCAGATTTTAACAACCAACTTTAAAAGACCATATATCACTCAATTCTTAACCAAATGGAGTGATTTTTTTTCTTAAATTTCACTTATTGAGTTAGGTTTCAAACCCAAGTGGTCTCACTAAAAAACTCCAAGATTTGGACCCTCAAACTATTGACACAAGGCAAGTGTGTCTAGGGGTGAACAAAAATACCGATGGTACCGGTACCAAACAGGTACCATACCTTATACTTCGGTTCGGTACGAGGTACTTAATTTTGGGCTATTTCGGTACCGGTAATTTTCCCACTTCTATGTTCAAAATAAACTAGTTTCCCGAACGGGTACCGGTACCGAACCGGCACCGGTATCGGTACCGATAACGTACCCTATAATTCGGTTCGGTACTCGGTACCCACTTTTACGTTATTTCGGGATCGGTACTTTCGGTACCGGTACCGGTTCGGTCCGGTTCCGGTACAATGCTCACCCCTAAGTCTATCAGAAGTTATAATCTGGTAGAATAAAACTCTTGACTTTGAAAGGCCATAACTCTTTTTATACTTTGCCAAAAATTCCCAATTTTCTACTAAAAATTACTTCTTTGAGTTAATTTTCGAACCCAATTGGTTTCATTTAACAACATTAAGAATACGACCCCCAAACAACGTCTACAAAACCTCTATGCCTACAACACATCTTCTGCGAGGGGCTATTTTGTAGTGCATGTTCAAGGGTTAATATTACTTCTAAAAATCATGAGGAAATTTTTAAAAATCCTTGACATGTTTATTTATATGGTTTCCAAAATTGGTGGTCTGAAAGAATTGGGAACGATGTATAAAAGTTGTTAAACTAAAGATTTCAATTCTTAAACACAAAGGATATAAGCTTATATTTTCAAAATGTACGAGACTGAAAATGCATGGATTTCGAAACAAATAAAAAGGAGAATGATTTTTTTCTAGAAACTAGATAATATTAAAAAGTAATCTGGAAAATTTCAGCCTCAAATACATTTTTTCTTGATTTTATACAAAAAATAATAACAAATAGAGAATTATTATCCAAATAAATACCTACGGAAAATAATAAATTCTTGAAATTTGTGGGAACTGTTTTACCACAAATAGAGGTTCCATTTTGAAATAATTAGTAAACTATCGTAATAAATTCTGAAATAACTTTTGAAGCTATGTTGTAATAAAGTTTCATCTCATTTGGAAACTTTTTGGCATTTTTTTCCATTTTGATCCATTATAAAATGGAGAATTTATAAAACTAAGTTGAATTCATATATATCTATCAAGAAATTTCCCCTGATATTATACATGTTAGAAGTAACTACAAAAGTTATTTACAAAATTTATTACGACATTTTACTAATTATTTCAATTTTATTCTATATAACAAGCATAAATTCGGGATAAATAATATATAAGTCTAAAATTTCTCAAATATTCACAGAAACCTTATATCACCTGTAGGTGATAAGGGTAAAATTTTATGAATTTTGGAGATGATCTTCATGTGTTTGTGTGTGTGTGTGTGTCTATATATATATATATATATATATATATATATATATATATATATATATATATATATATATATATATATATATATATATATATATATATGATATTGCCTCATTTATACATAAATTTCGGGCAATATCGAGTGCCTAAACACGTGTTTTTGGTATGATATCAAGATAAAAGGTACTTATACGTTTAAATTACCAAAACACAGGAAAAATGGCTTTGCGGATAAAGAAGGAGCTGAATACGAGCCTTATTGTGAACAAAAGAAGTCAATGGCAGCAACAGCCTAGATCGCGACCCGATCTAGGCCAGGATCGCGACCCGATCTTCTGACAATCGTGTGACAAGTTGCTGACAAAACAATCGCGAAAAAAGCTTCAAATCGCGACCTGATGAGATCGCGACCCGATCTCCTTATGGATCGCGACCCGACCCACCAACTACAGTCCACTCATCGGGATAGTGGCCAGCGCAAAAGAGCACTACACGCTGGATCGCGACCCGATCCCCTATAGGATCGCGACGCGATCACGCCTGGGCAGACTATAAATTGAGGCCTTCTCCTCTTCTTTTGGAGACACACACATCAACACTTACACTTACATCCAGTACATTACCAACACCAAACTCGGGAGTTTGCCCACTGCAAATTCCAGAAGGCTCGGAGGAGACGGTATGGTGCGGATGGAATCGAGAGCTTGAAGAATGTTCGGCCGGGACTTCATTCGGTTTGATTTATATATGTTTAGCATTCTACTATGATTTCCTAGGCCGTATTCTTCAGATCATGTTATATTTGTTATCTGCATTATTCATTACTTAGATTTGAATACTATCTAGTTATGATTTGATTGTTATTTATCAGATATTGAACGTTTTATATTTTATCTTGCATTATTCATTTGACTATCATATATGTTAAGGAACCTTCCTTTTGGACTTATTGCTGAGTTATTTTAGTCTAGAGGACCAATCTAACTATATGACTTTTATCATAACTGTGCTATGACCATTAGGCAGATATGACTAGTGATGGACCAAATCCTAGGATTAAGTCACGAAGGTAGAATCTTGTATGTATATGCAAAGTCTGTACTAGAGGACCAATCTGTACAAACCATTTTGATTTTCATGACCATTGAGATCAAAAACACGAATGAATCTTGTATGATACGAACCAATACATGATTATTTGGAAAATGTAATTGCATGACCATTGCCATTAATGACCTTATAATCATAGGATTAGGTAGTTGGACCAAAACATCTAATCATTCTAGAAATCGATATTTAACTTTCAATATCCAATGCACTAATAGCATATCAAACATAACTAGATGGTTGAATCGAATCTAAGTATAAATGTTTACTTTTATGTTTTGTAATTTATATTTATATCTCCCGTTGTTAATAAACTTTTGCGTTGTCTCTTGACACGAGTCAATGCATTTTCTCAAACTCCCCCCTTTTTAATTACTGTTTGCTTGAATAATTGTTAATTGATAATTGATTTTCTTAACTTAAAAATATCCGTTTTCCCTTGGGTTCGACAACCCAGATTTACCATTACTATACTACAACCGATTAGGTACACTTGCCTAATTGTGTTGTTCTATTCATACATGGTACTTCCCTGTTTAAGAAATGTAAAACTAATGTGAAAAATCATTTGCTACAATCATATATACGCTCGTAACACACCAAGTCTTTTGGTGCCGTTTCTGGATATTTTATATGTATGTTTGAAAACACATCAATATATATATATATATATATATATATATATATATATATATATATATATATATATATATATATATATATATATATATATATATATATATATATATATATATATATATATATATATATATATATATATATATATATATATATATATATATATATATATATATATATATATATCAAGGTTGTAGAAGTCGCTAGGCGGTAGGCGGGCGGTCGACTGGGGCCTATGACTAGTCGGTCTAGGCGAGGACTAGTCGGCGCCTAGGCGGGGAGTATTAATTGTAACAAATTTTATGTTTTTTAAATTTAGATATTACCTATATCCCTAAAAAATGAAAAAATAAGTATAAAAATTTGCAAATCAAAGTGTTTAAATATGTAAGTCATCAAACATCAGAATGTTTAGACTCATTAATGACATTTTTTTATCATTTTAATCATCGACAATTGTAACTTAGCCACCGATTATCATAATTAATGACATTTTCTAAATTTAAATTTTAAAAATTTAAAAATTTGATTTTTTTGAGAATTTGATAATTTTTGAAAATTTTTAAAATTTAAAATTTTTTGAAAATTTTGAAATTTTGAAATTTGAAAAATTGAAAATTTTGCCGCCTAGACCCGCCCAGACCCGCCTAGGCCCGCCTAAACCCGATTTTGACCGCCGTTGACCAATTCCGCCTAGCTTTACCGCCTACCACTAATCGTAGGCGGAACCCGCCCGCCTAGGCCGACTTTTACAACACTGATATATATATATATATATATATATATATATATATATATATATATATATATATATATACATATATATATATATACATATATATATATACATATATATATATATACATATATATATATATATATATATATATATATATATATATATATATATATATATATATATATATATATATATATATATATATATATGTGTTGGGCCATAACTTATGTTGGTTTAAGCTTTGCATTTAATTGGGCCAAATCCAAGACTTCTGGGCTGAAAAGAAGACAAATTGGGCCTGATGGTCGATTTCGGTCAGGGACCGAAATCCCCTAAGCTTTCGGTCGTGATGACCAAAAACCTCATAGTTTTCGGTGGGCCAGGCTGTCATTTTCGGTGGGCTTGCTGTAACGTGGGCGAAGGTTTAGGCGTTAGTTGACACGCGCAGAGGTCGTCGTGCGGTCAAAAATAAGAGAAAACCTAACACACCCACTAGTATAGCGGCAGTCAGGGTCGATCCACAGGAGCTTCGTGGTTACACTAGATGAGAGATTACCAACTAATAGTGTCACAGCTATAGTCGGAGGATCTGGTTTCTATTTTCCTAATCACTAGCAAATGAGACAAGAATCAAACACCCAAGCCAAGCTAAGCTATGTCCAAATGACCTAGTTACTATTTGAACTCAGAAGTACATCTCTGAGTCAGAAGCAATCAAAGGCATCCAAACTAGCAAAACCAAGCACAGCATAAACTACCGCTAGTTAAAGTCCTATTGAACAGTTACTAGCCAAGGTTTAATGCTTACCAAATAACCTAATTAACTACTGAATTCAACTAAGGAAAACAGTCACAATAAGGTCCAAACAAGATTCAACACTCACAACCAAACACAAACATCCAAGAACACCGAAATGTAACATAAAATGTAACCAAATGATTCCATTCACCAAATCCGAATTCCAAATACAAAATCAGTAACTAAAATGTTTCAAAATCAGAACCCTAAGTGCTCAAAGTCAGTGGTTGTCACTCCCAAAGACTTTAGCTACAAAACTACTTTCTACTAAAATGAAATTAAATCCAAAAACATAAAATACCAATTGTGAGCTTGCTGAAATGAAATCCTGGAGTCAAAGAGCTTCAAGGTCGATGTTTACACCTGGGTCATTGCTAGGGTTTTCGGCTGGAAATGCCTCTATTTATAGTTGCAAATTTCCCGTGACCGCGCCGCGCAGAAGTGAAATCCGCGGCGTGCGTACTTATCCGTTCCCCGTTTTTTCGTCATTTGAATGTATTCCACCGCCTTAAGCCCGCGTCGCGCGTGGTTGATTCCTGCAGCGCGCGTACGAGTTTTCTTGATTTCTCATTCCTTCCCAACTTCTTCCTTTTGCACGCTTTTAGTCCCTGTTTCTATTCTTTTTCTCCAGACAAGTCCTGGCACGAAAAGTGAGAATACCCAGACATATTTGATATAATTTTATCAAGAACAGGGCTCAACAACGCCTACAATACTTGATATCACTAGGCGTTGTCAAACACCCCGCACTTGTGCCTTGCTTGTCCCCAAGCAAGAGAGTTTTTAACAAATTATAATAAAGAATCAAACAATTTCGGACTGTGTTCAGTTTCAAAGTTTATTGTTTTATGAGTTAGGGTGGAATAGTTCGCAAAAACATAATTGAGTTGTTCTTTGGAATTCATGGCTTTCTAGAGAACCCTTGATTACAAACTTTTTGTCCACAATGAAGTGTACGTACTCATTCAGATTCTAAAGGCCATTAAGGAATTGTCCATGACTTTCGATGTTGTCCGTGTAACGAGCTTTCAGAAATACCATCCCAGACCAGACGATCTTAGGTGGTAAGGTGCGTAAGGTCCACCCATTTTAGACCTACCGGCTCGAACAACAAAGGCCACAGATCGACATTTCCTTCCTAAATTCCAATCCTAAAACAGCTCAATCTTCTAAACTCATAGAACTCCACTTATTTGACTAACTAATAGCATGATCACAACTAAATAGTATTCCTTGAAAAATACTAATGCTATCACAATCACAAACCATTCATTTCAAAATTGTAATTCATTAAAAATTTTGAAAAATATTGCTAAAAATTGAAAAATTGATCATTTCTGCAAAAATTTCAAAAAAAAATCTCTTTCGACCGTCCACACCCCACACTTAAAACCGTACAACGTCCCCGTTGTACAAAAATTATTTCAAAACAAGGGAGAAAGAGTTACCCCTTTTTGGACGATAGACTGCTTGGTGCTCAATATCACAGGTATAATTGCGTACAATCGGATCCTTGATTTCATATGCTGGAGTTGTAGCGCTACAGTAGGACACGCCGGTGGTCAAGACAAGTGGAGGAGGCATGGTGACCCCACACTTGTCTGAGACAACTCCTTCTCAAATTGGTATATCAAACAAATTAAAACAAACATGACAAATAAAATATAAAAATCTACAGATAGTGGTGTCATAAGTTTTGTACATATATCCCAAAAAATAAAAAGAAAGAAAAGAAAAAGTACATCAATCGCCACCAGGTGGCCTGGAGGGTCCAGCCTCGTGATCGTGGGACCTGGCTGGGAATGGTCGGGGACGTCGGCCCTGCTGAGTGGCCAACTCCAAAAGTACCTCCCCGATCCACTCGAGCTGGTCCTCCATCCGCGCAACTCGGGCCTCCAACCGACGGAGGGCTGGTGAGTCATCCCGCTGTGGCTGCGGCTGTGCCGGCTCTCGTGCTGCTGGCTCTGGTCTCCGGCGTCTCCTGCCGGGCTGGGCGTATGCGGGCTGGGGTGCCTCAGGGGGCTCGATCGGTGCCCGGATGTACTGCCCCGGACATTGCAGCTCAATGAGCCGCATCCTCTCCAGGGTACGTGCTGTGTGCGCGATGGAAGCAGAGCGGTCAAGGAAGCTGCCACGGGGGCAGTGAGAATACCAAATGAGCGGGCTAGGCGGGTAATGAAGTACCCCCTGGCTAATGGGTTGCTGGCGGAGGCGCCAGTCGAGTGGGTGGAGAGGGCGATCGCAAGGGCGTAGGGGAGATGGAGGAATCGGGGCGGGTCGAGGAGGATCCACAAATACGTCATATCATCGCCTGACACCTTCTCGCCCCCTCCCGATGCATGATGGAGGAGGAGACGATCCGGTGCATAAGGCGGTGAAGTGGGTCGCGGAGGTGGCTCTCCTTCGAAGTCCCCGCCTCGTACATCACACTGGACAGCGGTGTCCAAACCTCCATGTTGGGAGGGCGCTCCGGCTCCCCCTGAATGCAAGACCTAAAGAACCGGGTGAAATAACGGTGCTGGAGGTCCTCCGGAGTGTAGATGCCTGCGCGCCTCCCGAAGTCTCGGAGGTTGCACTCCCTGTGCACACCTCCCAAGCGAAAACGTACCAGCCTGGAGCGTGGGTCCCCTGCCCGAGGTGCGAACTGGACGGTGGATATGAACTCCAGTAGAAGCTCCGTGTAGACCACGTCCTCGTCTGTGGCCATGATCCTGTCCCAGCCACGGCATGTAAATGATGCCTCGTCGTGGGTCCAGGTGCGATGCAAGAACGGCTCGATCGCACCCCAGAGCCCTGCATCCCTCAAGATGTCTCGGTCTATAACCGTCGCCTCGAGAACCCGGCGACTGGTCAATGCATCCCGTCGTGAAATGTACTCCACTGAACTGTCACGCTCTGCTGGGAACTGGAGGAAGGGGTGGTCCAATCTGAACATCATCTGCAAAAGAAAGCACATAGCACAAAACAAAAAATTTTGCAAAATTAGTCCTTTTCTTCCCTGTCGCACCGCGGCGCGGCCCAAGAGCAAGGGCGCGGCGCGGCGTACGGCTGTTTCAAAACCCCGAATCAAATCCCTGATTTAACCTGCTAAATCTTAGTATAATCATACTACAAGGTAGCCTAGGTACCGACTAGCTCATCTAGGGTCTCCATTTGGCAAAACAAACACCCTATAAGCTAGCATTAGTGATTCTAAATTTTTGAACTTTTTGAAACAAAACACTAAAATTAACTACCTAATCACCAGTTTAAACAACTAATAGATAGTTAAAAGAGTGTACCTTGGTAGTATAAACAAAATGAGCAAGAAAAATCGCAAGAAATTTTTGATCACCAGAGCTCCGAGTCGTGTGATTTGAGTTGTGAGCCGCGACTCACCGTATTAAAGGAAAAACCGTCTGATCGTTTCCCGCGGCGCGCATTTCCCTTTTCCGCAGCGCGCGTGTCGCCAAATCAACCCCTGCGCATCGGGTTGAGTTCCGACACCGCGTCGCGCAATACAAAAATCCGCGGCGCGGTCTTCAAAAATTTTCAAACTTCTCAATTGACCCCACACTTATTTCAAACCACTAGTACCTGCAAAAAGATTGATGTATATTTTTTTTGTATTTTATTTTAAGAAATATATCCTAACTTATGACATGATGGGTTGCCTCCCAACAAGCGCTAAGTTTAACATCTTCAGCCAGACGTAATATTCCTACTACAGCTACGGTGGATCGTATGCCTTCCTTCTTTGCTGATTTTCAGTCACCACCGTCCCTTCGTTTACCACATGCTCCTTCCATTTCCCTGGGTCGAATGGCTTGTTGGTTCTCCTATCACTACCCGGTTGTTGCTTCCTGTTTAACTCCCGTGAATGCTTGGAGGTAGCTTTGAATCTCCAAGCTCGGTCCTTTCTTCTGCACCTCTTCAAAGTCAAGGGCTTGACGTGAAGCGCGCCCAATGCCGCTTCCAGTAGTTGTTTTGCATCTCGTTTGCTAGTGTCCCACGTGCTATCTTCAGGTTGCAATTTTGGCTTGCAGTACCAATGAAAATTTTCCAACCGACTAGGATTGAAAGGCAACATATCAGGATGCTTCCATATGTCCTCATCGATGGTATTAATCACATCTAATTTTCCATTCATGAATGGATCATGAGTGGTGATAAAATCATGTTTTTTATTATTTTCAAAAATGAACTCGTCAGCATCAACTTCTTGATCATCGTCCAACAGGTGCATCGGAACCAAAATTGAGCGACTGGTTTGATCTGATGGTGGTACAAAGTCGCCCATCACCAGATCCTTGCTTTCAAATTTCTCAAAATTTTCAAAAATCATAGGTTCGGGGGTAGTATTGTCATCTACACCCCCTTCCTCAAAAACATCAACAATATCAACAAATTCGGGAATTGTTAGGCTGGGATCTGTACTGTCACTTACAGTCCCCTCCACAACATCCTCATCAACCAAATTATCTGATGATGGTACAGATTCACTCATCACCAGCTCAACATTCTCAAAACTCTCAAAAACATCAAAAGCTGTTGAGTCAAAGGTAGCATTGTCACCTACAACCTCTTCCTCAACAACCGTTTCGACCATCTCAATGGTCTCTTGATTTTCCCACAGTGCATGCCCTTCTATCACATATTCAGGTGATGCAAGTTCACACACATTATCATTGGTATAAAAATCACTCACCTCCGGTTCTGGCGAAGGTGGTGAACATTTCCAACTTTCCTCTAACCTATCTAAAGAAGCTTGCACTTTTTTAAGAGCTTCAGCCTGGTCCTTCTGCTCATGGTAGTTGTTATACATGAATACCCAAAGTTGGGCCCAAGTTACAAAATTCTCAGGCTGAGATGACCCCTCGGTCCACCATCCATTGTCATCGAATGATCCATTATAACAATCATCCTCGTAATAGGTGTTGGCCGGATAATAATCATACTGATCCGGGTACATGTAATCACCCATCATAAGGATGCGCACATACCAAAAATCAGCAAACTAAAATCAAACATCAAAAATCAGAAACTAAGTCCTACAACTCACCTAATCTAAGCTCACGCTCCCCAGCAACGGCGCCAAAATTTGACACGCGCAGAGGTCGTCGTGCGGTCAAAAATAAGAGAAAACCTAACACACCCACTAGTATAGCGGCAGTCAGGGTCGATCCATAGGAGCTTCGTGGTTAGACTAGATGAGAGATTACCAACTAATAGTGTCACAGCTATAGTCGGAGGATCTGGTTTCTATTTTCCTAATCACTAGCAAATGAGACAAGAATCAAACACCCAAGCCAAGCTAAGCTATGTCCAAATGACCTAGTTACTTTCTGAACTCAGAAGTACATCTCTGAGTCAGAAGCAATCAAAGGCATCCAAACTAGCAAAACCAAGCACAGCATAAACTACCGCTAGTTAAAGTCCTATTGAACAGTTACTAGCCAAGGTTTAATGCTTACCAAATAATCTAATTAACTACTGAATTCAACTAAGGAAAACAGTCCCAATAAGGTCCAAAAAAGATTCAACACTCACAACCAAACACAAACATCCAAGAACACCGAAATGTAACATAAAATGTAACCGAATGATTCCATTCACCAAATCCGAATTCCAAATACAAAATCAGTAACTAAAATGTTTCAAAATCAGAAACCTAAGTGCTCAAAGTCAGTGGTTGTCACTCCCAAAGACTTTAGCTACAAAACTACTTTCTACTAAAATGAAATTAAATCCAAAAACATAAAATACCAATTGTGAGCTTGCTGAAATGAAATCCTGGAGTCAAAGAGCTTCAAGGTCGATGTTTACACCTGGGTCTTTGCTAGGGTTTTCGGCTGGAAATGCCTCTATTTATAGTTGCAAATTTCCCGTGACCGCGCCGCGCAGAAGTGAAATCCACGGCGCGCGTACTTATCCGTTCCCCGTTTTTTCGTCATTTGAATGTATTCCACTGCCTTAAGCCCGCGTCGCGCGTGGTTGATTCCCGCGGCGCGCGTACGAGTTTTCTTGATTTCTCATTCCTTCCCAACTTCTTCCTTTTGCACGCTTTTAGTCCCTGTTTTTATTCTTTTTCTCCAGACAAGTCCTGGCACGAAAAGTGAGAATACCCAGACATATTTGATATAATTTTATCAAGAACAGGGCTCAACAACGCCTAAAATACTTGATATCACTAGGCGTTGTCATTAGTATATATCAAGGTTGTAGAAGTCGCTAGGCGGTAGGTGGGCGGTCGACTGGGGCCTAGGACTAGTCAGTTTAGGCGAGGACTAGTCGGCGCCTAGGCGGGGAGTATTAATTGTAATAAATTATATATATATATATATATATATATATATATATATATATATATATATATATATATATATATATATATATATATATATATATATATATATATATATATATATATATATATCTTGTTATACAAAAGGGAGATAGGACTAAAAACATTGTAATTTTATAAGGGGCTAAATGCAAGAAAAAACAATGTACTTTCATAATTTGTTTATTATAGCATCTTACTTTCAAATTTCACCAAAACAAGAGCAATCGGAAATTTCACCACTGCATTACATACCTTTGAGGTACCAGTGACGAATTGCAAGAGCCGAGCCTTGTCTTCTTTGCTGAAACCTTGAGCAACCTCCCAAAACCACTGAATAACAGGAGACGCAGCACTATACCCAGAATACTCTGTATTCGCCTTCATATCATCCACTGACACCAATAACATGCCCATGTCATGTGTATTTTTTAGAATAAATAAAACCACTGAATAACAGGAGACGCAGCACTATACCCTAAATTATCTACATTACATCTTAAAAATCAAGTTATCAAGGTTTTACCTCTGTTCTTTCACACAATATCAGCTTCTCTTCATCAGCATCGATACTAAAGGTTAGATCGAGAATATCACTTATATCATTCTGCAGAAACAGAAATCAATTTAAGAAAAAGAAAGAAAAACAAATGCTATAAGAATATAATCTGACATCCAACACACCTCAAGCATCCACTTTAAGTTCTTGAAGTAACCAGGATCAATCGCTTCAATATCATGGTAAGTCACTTTGACACCAAGGATGTGCTTATAGAACGATCTTGTGAAATTCACGAACTAAAACCGATAACCTACAATTAACGAACTAAAACCGATAACCTACAATTCACGAATTGAAATCCGATAACCTGCAATTTACGAAGTCTACAATCAAAGTTAACCTGCAATTGGTTACCCTGCAAGTGAAATTAGAACCACAGAAATCAGATGGAATAAAAACCGCAATCAGATGGAATAAGAACCGCAATCGGGAGGGTAACGAATTTGTAATCCGAAAATCAAACCAATATCAAACCGAAATCAAACCAATATCGAAAACGTGGACTGCTACTAGCTAAGTGCGGACTGCTAAGTAGCTAAGTGCTAACTAAGGAAGAAACCCTTACCGGAGAAATCAGATAAAGAAGACGGAGGAAACGGAGGCGGAGGAACCCGGAGGCGGAGGAAGCCGGAGGCGAGATGCGAAAACTTGGGTTCAGACTATCGTTCACGTGGGCGGGAGAGAAGAGACCGATTAGGTCAAAAAAAATGAAGGGTAGTTGAAAAAAAGAGGGGTAGTGAAAAAAAAGGGGGTATTTTTGAAATTTTTTGAAGGACGCCTGTTGACTTCGTTGACCGACTGTTGACCGACTTTGACCGCCTTTTCCGCTTAGACCGATTTTGACCGAAGTTGACCACGCCCGACTAATTGAGCCGCCTAGTACTAAACGTAGGCAGTATTAGCCCGCCTAGCGCCTAGGCGCCGCCTAGGCCGACTTTTACAACACTGGTATATATACCTTTGTATAGTCTTCATTAGGTTGGTTGGTTGTTTTGGAGCATAGGCTAGCATATAGAGAATTCACTGTGTTCAAGCAACCTTAGGATCTTGTGTACCCGACTTTGTTAATCAAAGTGTGCATTGAAGATTGAAATCTCCGTGTTCTTATTGTGTTTGATTGATACCATCTAGATCTTGTGATTGGTTGGGACCTACAATTGGTATCAGAGCCTCAAAACCACGTGTTTTTGGGCATTTTGGTATCAATTTCTCCATTACCTTTGCTTGGATCTTGGATATTTGGACGTTTTTGAGCGATTGTGGACTGTTTTAATTGTTTTTGGGTGTTTTTGTTCAAAGTGTTCTTCGTGTTCTTGGCATCTTCAAGCGAAAATCATCCAAAACCGGTGTTTTTATCCATAAACGGCGTTTTTCTGAGTTGTTTATGATTTTCTGGATCTGATCTTGGATTTCAGTCCAGATCTAAACGATTTCGGTGGCGGTGCACATAACAGCTAGGGTTTCGTTGTGGTTCTCGGTCCGTTTAGAAGGATTTCGATCAGCTCATTTGTGGATTTCAGTGAAGCTTTAGGGTTTTATCGATTTCGGTAAATCTCGACATTTTCGGTTAGGAAATCTGCACTGTTTTCGGTTGTGCCGGGTGTTCGGTGCTCGTTTTCAGTCTAGTGTGGTTTTCGATGGAGGATTTCGGCCAGATCACGTGTTTTCGGTTCAAGTTGTTGTTGACTTGTTGTCTATCGGTCAAAGTGCTTGTTGATTTTTGCTGCTTTTGAGTTCATTTCCAATAGATTCAGTTACTTCCAATATGCATTCCGATCTCGATTTGGTTATGGGTACGGTCACCCACATTCCGAGGCTTACGAATGCTGAAGGTTTTTCGGAGTGGAAATATCGTTTCAAGGAATACATTAAGATGAAAGATGTGAAGCTATGGAGAAGTTTCTTACGACCACCCGTCAAAGTTACCATCACCTTACCAAGTGGAGGTATAGTAGACAAACCTCTTGCGAATTACTCTGATCTGGAATTTGATAAAGTTGATCGTGATGAGAAAGCCCTTGCAACTCTTACTATGGCATTATCCCCGGATATTGCTTGAGGCTTTAGGGAGTACACTTCCGCGAAATCTTTATGGGAGGCACTTATTGAGGTCTATGAAGGAAACAAAGATATGAAACAGAGCCGACAAGATATGCCTCGTCAAAATTTCAATATGTTCAATCACTTGGTTGGAGAGTCACTTGAAATCCAATTACAACGCTTTATCACCTTAAACACCGAGATGGCCACAACTGGAATTGTTCTGTCCAAAGCTGAAATTAACAAGAAACTGTTAAATTCCCTTCCAAAAAGTTGGGACATGAATGTGGCATTGATCAAGAAGACTAAAGACCTTAGCAAACTCTCTCTCGCTGAAGTGATGACTGTCATAAAATCTTGCGAAATGGATGACAAGCAGAGAGAGATTAACCATGTCAGTTCTTATCAGTCAGCTAACTTGGGCATTTATACCAATAGCGCATTCTCCCCGCTCAAGCTCCGGCTCAACAAGATTTTTCCTCTTCCAGTAAACCGATAACATCTCCAGGTCTTTCTGCTCCTGCTACTCCAGCTCATGTCCTTCCCAATGGAACTGAAGAAAATTTAGGCTTGATGGCTGGTCTCCTAAATTGTTATAATGCTCTTATTGCTGGTGAGCTGGTTCAACCAATGATGGTAGGAGATCTAGATCAAGTCAACCCCGATGATTTGGAAGAGATAGACATTTCCTGGCACATCGCTATGGCGGTTTTCATGGCAAAGAAGTTCACACAAAGGACGGGCAGAAACAATTGGGTTAACAATAGTGGAGACAAGAAGGTGGGATTCAGTAGAGCAAATCTTCGATGTTACGACTGCAACAAGCCAGGGCACTTTGTTCATGAGTGCACTAAGCCCAGAATGGAGAATTTTGAGAGAAATCTGGTGCCTGTTGGAAACAATCGTGAAGCTGCTCCTCAGAATAATGAAAGAGCTATGGTAGCTCAGCTATTTACTTGGGAGGACCAGATGCAGGCATTGAACTTGACTAACAGTGGTGGAGCACACTTGGCGCAGATTGAAGGAAACATGGATGCTGATGCTGCAGAGGAGCAAATGATGGATCTTCAATTTGCTTTCATGGTTTCTACTACTCCTGTTACCACCCCCGCCGACACTGAGGTTAGTGAAGTTTTTGCTCTTCTCAATCTTGCATTGATAAAATTGCTAAATACCGTGAACTGAATGATAAATGAGTTAGGGAAATATTTGATATGGAAATCTAGTTTATAACACCAAAAAGAAACTGAAACCGTTTCAAGAAAAACTGCAAGCCAAAACATCAAATTTCAACAAATTGCAAGAAGAATATAGCATTAAGAATTGTCATCTTAAATTTGCAAATGAGGAAATTACTAAACTTACTACTGAACTTGATACATTAAAGTCAAAATTTCAAGATGCAGAATTCAATTTTAAAAAAAATGATGTATCAAGTGAAGTAGTTGAGTATATGATTGAACACCAAACAAAATGGTCTAATAAACATGGTGAAGGACTTGGTTATAGATGTGTTCCCCCTCCTTTTAATAATAACTTTATCTCATTTGTTGACACCAAAGTGTCAGAGGAATGTTACTTTTCCAATTTCATTAAAAAGGATCAATCTGGTACCGCTGAGAGTCCTGAAATGAACTCTACTGACTCTTCTACCTCATGTGCAGATAAACTAAAAGGAAAGGATGAGGGCGAAGAAGACATATTTGTTTTGAATTCTGTTAAAATTTGTTCTAAGACTAATGTTTTTGCTTTATCTGTTTCAAATGAATGTGTGCAACGTGATGTTAAAACTGTTAATGTTTTGGATAATTCTTGTGATGTTGATTTTAAAAAATATAGGATCAAGAATTCTGTTAAAAAACCTGTTGCATGGGTGTGTATGCGTGGTAATGCTTTGAAACAATCTGGACCAGGACAATCTTCCAATACCCCTTTGAAAAGACAAACCTGTTTTAACTGTGGAATTGCCGGTCATATAGACAGAAATTGTCCCCAATACTTGTATGCTCATCAACATGAACAATTTTGGCAGAACGTGCCAACGGGGAGATCTTATAAACGAAAACCCTCGAGGTCACGTTCTCGAAACAAAAACTGGAATGATATCAAAGCCAAGAATCAAACTGCTCAAAACAAAAGGACTGTTTCAAGAAATGACTATGCCTTACCAAACTTTGTGAGGTCAAAGTCATCTCAAGAATCAACTTCAAATAGCAATTCTGATTCTAAATCAAATGAAAAAGTTCCCATCTGGTCCAAGGATAAAATATTTACATCAAACTATAGATGAGTTCCTAAAGGCGCTGTTAAAAAGATTTCTAATATTTCACCATTACTTGATAAACGTGACATGAGCATGGAATCAGTTTCATGTATCGATAGTTTAGGTTAACCCAGTCCATCCTAAATCTAATTAATCCGGCGACTTGTGCTGGAATAGCTATGGAGGAATATCTTTAAACCTTGCTATGTGGATAGTGGTTGTTCCAGGCACATGACAGGCGACATGTCCTAGCTACACGATGTTGAAAATTTTAATGGTGGATATGTCTGCTTAGCGGGAGGTGAAAAGGGAAAGATCACTCAAAAGGGAACTGTATCAAATGGCGTGTTGAAGTTTGAGAATGTGAACTTTGTACCTGAGCTCAAGCACAGTCTGCTGAACGATTCTCAAATCTGTGACAAAGGTTTTTCAACCCACTTTACAAAGAATTAATGTCTGATTCTCAAACCCGGCATTGTCATCCCCGAGGAATGGATTCTTGTTAGATCAGAACGAAAAAGCAATGCGTATATCATTGACATGAATCATAACACTCCAGAAAATGTCACTTGCTTATTCTCAAAAGCTTCAGAACAGAACGCCATGTGGTGGCATCCACGTCTTGGTCATGCAAATGTGAAGAATTTGAATCGCCTCGCGAAAAACGATCTAGTCCGTGGGCTGCCGCTGCCAATCAAAGACTTCATTACTTTTGAAAAATGTGTTTCATGTGCTCAAGGAAAACATCATCGGAATCCACACAATCCCAAGTTGGTTAATACTATTAATTCGCTCCTTCAATTGATTCATATGGATCTTTTTGGCCCGGTCAACGTTCTCAGCATAAACAAGAGCTCTTATTGTTTGGTCATCATTGACGACTACTCTTGTTATACTTGGGTTTTCTTCTTGAAGAATAAGAGTGAGACGGCTGAGCTGGTCATGAGATTCATTACTCTTATTGAAAATCAAACGAATCAGAAGCTAAAGGCACTTCGATGCGACAATGGGACCGAATTCAAGAACGCGACATTGGATAAGTTTTGTGCAGACAAAGGAGTGCAGTGTCAGTATAGTGCAGCTCGTACACCTCAACAAAATGGTGTTGCTGAGCGCCGGAATAGAACGCTAATTGATGCTGTGCGTACCATGCTCGTTGATTCCAAACTACCTGTGTTCTTTTGGGCAGAAGCGATTAACACATCGTGTTATGTCCAGAATCGGGTCATCATCAACAAAAATGAAATGAAGACCCTATATGAAATTCTTTATGGCTGTAAACCAAATGTCTCTCATTTCCACACTTCTGGTTATCCTTGCACCCTTCATCATCTTGAAGCTACCCTAAAGTTCAACTCCAAAGCTGATGATTGCTACTTTGTTGGGTATGCAAGTAAGACTGTGTATCGGGTGTACAACAAGGTGACCAAGCAGATCGTGGAATCGTATGATGTACGGTGGTTAGAAGAAGATCATACGGATGCTCGTGTTGGACCCGACTGGATATTCAATTATGATGCACTATTTAAATCATTTAATGTGTTTTCCGATGTTTTCTCAGGCACACAGCGAGGTCCTAGTGGAGTGAACAGAGATGACGATGCGGAAATCATCCCTAATCCCATCATATACTGCCCATAGCCTTTGAAGATCGCATCTTGAATGACGGTGCATCTCCTGCCTCCACTATTGTAACTGAAGATGCTCCTACTGAATCATCCCAGGTTGTTGACGAACCTCTAGTTGTTGAACAATCTGCTGCTCCTGAAGATGTTATTAACTCTGACCTACTGATCTTTTCGACTCCACACTCATGAATTCCCTCTTTCCCAAGAGAATTCATGAAGAGTACATAGCAAGTACCTCGCATGATTTCGGAGATTCCGACAGAGGTGCTTCAGGCTCAGGCAGTGTTGAAAACATAACGAATCTTCCGGTTTCTACTACTTCGCTTGAGTATGCCATCCCATCAAGAATTCAACGCGACCATCTGATTGATAACGTAATTGGCTCTCTGGACGATGTGATTCAAACTAGAAGCCAGAGTGGTCAAGTCAATGAGTGCCTCTACTCATGATTTATCTCTCAAATAGAGCCGAAAAATGTGGAGATGGCACTTAATGAACCTAGTTGGGTAGACGCCATGCATGAAGAGTTGAACCAGTTTGAGAAGCTAAATGTTTGGCAATTGGTGGAACTTCCCGAGGGCAAAAAGTCTCTTGACACGAGATGGGTATTTCACAACAAGCATGATGACTCAGGTGTTATTGTGCGTAACAAGGCACGCCTAGTTGTACGAGGTTTTCGTCAAATTGAAGGATTGAATTACACATAAGTGTATGCCCCCGTGGCTAGATTGGAAGCAATTCAGATTTTCCTCGCCTATGCATCGTATATGAACTTTACTGTATATCAGATGGATGTGAAGACGACATTTATGTATGGGGAAGTCAAAGAGGAGATTTATGTTGATCAACCTTCGGGTTTGTCAACTCCAAATTTACAAACCATGTCTACAAGCTTGATAAGGCTCTTTACGGTCTTCATCAAGCTCCTCGTGCGTTGTATGCTACATTAACTGATCATCTGTTGTAGCATGGTTACACAAGAGGCACAATTGACCAGACTCTGTTCATCAAGCGCCAGAATTCTGACCAGATTGTCGTCCAAATCTACGTGGATGACATCATTTTTGGTTCTACGAGTGAGGCCTTGTGTAAAGAGTTTGAACAAGTGATGAAGAAACAATTCGGGATGAGTTCGTTGGGTGAGATGACGATGTTTTTAGGGTTGCAAGTAAAGCAAAGCTCAACGGGTATCCTGCTTCACTAAGGCAAGTATGTGGAGGATATTCTCGAGAAGTTCGGATTCAAGGATGTAAAAGCTGCCAATACTCTGATGTCAGAGCGACCACTACTATCTTCAGATCCAGATGGAGAATCCGTCGATCAAACGTACTATCGTTCTATGATTGGTTCCTGTTGTGTACAAAACAACTAACTTGTAGTTATTATGATTTTAAAGTCTTAATCCAATTATTTACCTAATTATAAGACTATTAGACTAACGAGCAAGTATTACTCGATCATTTAATAGTATAGTTTTGGTAAGTAAAGGTATCGAATTTCCACAGGGAATTAATAACTAACTTAAGGTTTTCAATTATCAATCAAACAGTTTTAGAGGCGAGTTTTAATGAAAACTCGTAAAACTAAGTTTTGGATGCTTTTAAAGTAAACGAAATAATAAATAACAATTATCGTAACAACACAACAATAAAGAGATAATAGGATCAAATTATAACAAGGAAAGCTTTCGCCTAGGATTTGTTGATTCATATAAATCTAAGTTGACTAGTTTTGATTATGTGCAATGAGTTAAAGTAGGTAGCATTAAGTGGTAGGATCATATGGTCAAGTCACCAATTCTATAATTTCTAAGTAAATATAGCACAATGGTCATGTAACTAAATAACTTATAGTTATGAATAATTAATATAATCTAGCATGCAAACATAGGCCATACCCTAATGGTCATAGTGATATGATCATACAATCAATGGTCATGAGTTGTAACTGAATATGATATAAGTTTTATTTCACTAATCCAGTTTATAACTAAAATAACGTCACTAGTTAAATGGTCAATAACTAGTCCAATGATATATAGGTGTCAATTACACATCAAAATGGTTCATATGATCGATAAGTTTAAATGGTCAATAAACTATAATCATATGACGAAGGTTATCGAGATTATAAACTTTAATCAAATTCAATATGTATAGCATGCAAATTATATAGTCTAACCGATATTTAACTCGAATCAAGAACTAGATCAACACAAATTTATATTAATGAATCAACATTACCTAGGCAAAAGCTACAGGGATCTAGCCTAGCATGGTATCAAATATACAACAATCATAAGAAGAATACATGATAAAAGATACCAACCGGTTAAAATCGACGAATCCTTGCAACAAATGAAGATCCTAGCTCCTTCTTGTAATGTAAATCACTCTCAAATACATTTATCACACATAAAATGTTGAAATACACGAAGTATAATAGTTCTAAGATGCTAAATGACTGATTTCTATCTTGGATTCTAACAATGGTTCTTCAAATGGTCGTCCAAGGCTTTGTATATATAGTAGTCGGAGTCTCAGGGCACGGTGCGCCTTCATGAGGGCGGGGTGCGCCTGAGTGGATTAGATCTGGCAGAGATCTGGCAGTCTTTATCGCTGGAAAGGTCACGTGGTGGATCGCTTTTCAGATTGGATCTGGGCGGGGTGCGCCCAAAGGTGAGGCGTGGTGCGCCTTGCACATGGTAGGCAACCTGGTTGAATCATTACATGAACCCACGCTTCATTAATTTAATCTCAAGTGGACCAGCATGTCGAACACTGTCATCACCCTAGGCGCGGTGCGCCTTTGATCTGGGCGGGGTGCGCCCTAGCTGAAATCAGATTGGCATTTTGTTTCGTTTAACGCTCACATCTCTTGTAAAATCCGATCTTTTGCTCCAAATGTGTCTTTTAGCTACAAAATGTATTTTTAGCATATTAGGTATCTTTAGATCATAAAATGTATGAAACTAATACTAAAACGACACTGATATCGCCCGGAAAATATGTATAATTTACGCGATATCAAAATACCCCATACTTGAACTTTGCTTGTCCTCAAGCAATTCTTAGAATAATTTTTAGGTTAAGAATTCAATCCAAATAAACAAATACAGACACCATAGAAAAAGGTCAATGTCAGTCAACATGGTCAGAATCAGTTTTGTAAGGACCCTATATATTGAACAAACGTTACCCACTTTTAGCGTTGTGAACCACTTTCTTTGGCTACTCGAAGGACGAATAGACTCGTCAAGACTTGGTGATTAGGAGTGTGTATCAGACAAATGAAACAGAGGATGTACCCAGTGGGGGTACTTTTCATCTACCTTTTATGAGGCTTTTATCCTATTGAAATTGGGATTTTAAATTTCCTCTGGGCAAACACCCGGTTTTGAAAATTTCACCCTTGTACTGTCCTTTACTGTTTACCGTCTCAAACCTTTCATTTCCTTTTTCTCATCACTAATCATAAAACTTCAATCTTCGATCTCGACAGGCCAATGTATTCTATATCTTCAACTTTTAGCTCGGGTTAAGTCTCTATTTTTTTGTAGACTTCTTGATGTTTTCGTCTTTTTGCTCTTCATTTTCTTTGAAGTCTATAATTAATCGTTGGATCTCTTTGACTTATTTTTCTTTCCTCAAGAACTTGGCCTCTAAGAATTTTTCTTAGATGCGTGGAAGTAGATTGTGATCAAGCTGGTATTATCGATCAATTTTATGATTTGATCCCAATGATGTATAATAGGGGATCGTCTTCAAGTTTCATCAGGAATCCATGCGATGAATCAAAAATAGTGATGAGAAGGTGGCAATGTAAGGTTGTTTGAGACTTGGGAGTACAAAGGGTTAATCCTTTCAGAAACCAAGATGCGAATTTTCTGATAAATAATATGCAAGGCTTATTATTTGTGTGTACACATCATCCCAATCAACCTCATCTTAACGTATCTTAATTCATTGAGCACCTGCATCTGTCTTCCAAACAAGTAGTTTCAAAGTGGTCGGTTAGGCTAAAAGTGTGATTCATTTGTTTAGTATAAAGAATTTCAGACAAAACACAGGACCAATCTTATGATTCAATTTTTATGACTTGGAACTATGGTATCTGATTTATAAATTTTTCAAAATTTTACCCAAAATTAACCTATAATTGCTCAAAGACAAATAAAATACAAGTGTAAGTACTGCAATCCCTACCCCATACTTGAACAATACAACGTCCCCGTTGTATAAATATTTATAAAAAAAAAAGCTTATGAAAAAGGAGTATTGGAACCGACTCCCCTGAGGTATTGTACAGGTGATTGCAGATGCTGATCTTGGAGCTCTCGGAATGGATCGTGAAATGTCATCGTTTCAGTGCGATCTTATTATATTTTTATTTTTATTTATAAAAAGGACTGAAACAAAAGTCAGTCATTCTGCACAATCATCAAATAAAGCACGCAAAATCTCAAACAAAATGGTTAGATAAACACATAAATAATTAAACACACCACAAATAAAGACACACTAAAAATCAAAAAAAAATTCAAACCATAGTTTTTGTTTTTGTTTTAGAAATCACCCAAAATAAAAAATATATGACAAACAATACCATACATGTCAATCCAAATCCTCAGTATCATCAAATCCATGCCCATGCGTCTGATAGTCTCCTCCCGATGGATCGCCATGAGCCCCACTAGACTGTCCTGCTCCTCCCATCCTTTGATCCCATGTCGGATAGGGATACTGCGGGGGCAGCTGCCATCCTGCCTGCTGATACATGTGTCCCATGAACTGGTGTGTATCATCCAGGTAGTGTCCTAGGGCATTCGCCTCTTGCTGGCGACGCAAATCCATCTGGACCATTTGGTTATAGAGGAAATTTAAATTTACCTCTTGTTCCGGTCCTTGCTGCTCATGCTCGTGCTGGCGTCGTCGGCTCTGTCTGGAAGCAGAGGGCTGTGCTGCTTCTGCCCCAAATCCCGGTGGCGGAGTGGTGGTAGTAATACCGATGAAATCGTACGTGTTCGGCGCCACTCTCCGAATCATAGATTTAAAATGTGATTCGGAGAGGATTTTCGGGTGCTCTGTTTTGACCGTGAGCATGTTGATGGAGGAAAAGTCGCCCAATTTCTTGGCGATCCGCGTAATCATGTTGCCACCGCAAATTGGGCTAAGCGTGTTTTGCCCCTTTGCTCGCTCCCTAAAGAATACCGCGATCGCGTGTGGGAGGTGGTATTTTACATCGGGGTTGATTGCTCCCCAAAGTGCCGACAAATCTAGGTACGGGCATTTGTCAAACCCGAATGATTGATTCACGGTAAATGCCAGGAGACGGTGGAGCATTCTGTGGATTGGATTTTGGATTTGGGAAGCTTTGTTGTCTCGTGGTATTGTGTTGTTGACGTTTGCTATTTCTTGAAAGAACTCACTGCATCTCCCTTCGTTGAAATCGCTTTTGTCATACGTCGAAAGATAAGCCGGGAAGTGTGGATGAAATGCCAGCTCCTCGGGGTAAAGGTCGAGGAGATATGCGAATCGGGCAAGGGACATATCATACCAAGTCCCCATCAGTCGGAAACGAATATCTTCATCAGTTTCTTTCTCATATTTGAAAGTAGAAAGAAACTCTAGCGTTAGCTCCATATGTACGTTTTCGTTTATCCGGAAGATGTTGTTCCAAGCCTCGTCAATCACTACCCCAAATAATGGATCTTCGAATTGGCGGATGAGGTAAGGTGCCAGTTTATCTGATATTCCAATCGCATCCAGCTTGTCCCAATCAATTGCTGGAGCAACATTCATATCCTTCTTTATCAAACTAGCCAAGACATATTTTGCATCCCGGTCTTCTTCTGAATTCCCAAATCTCAAATATGGGTGATTAGTTTTTGAGGTTTTGAATTTAGTTCCTGCAATGACAATACAAACAATGAGCTAAACAAGCAACAAAATCAAGCAAATTGGTCTGGCAGGGGGCAGGCGCGGTGCGCCCCTGGGACAGGCGCAGTGCGCCCGGCGGCTGCTTCGAATCTGCCTGTGCAATCTGTTTTCAATCTAAGTTTTTGCTCAAATCCAGCCAATATTCGTGTATGAACTATGATTATTGATACAATAGACCACGAATATCACAAAATAAACATCAATTTCATCGAAAATAAACAATCAAAATTCTAGGGTTTGTTCTTCCCCAATTTGTCAAATTTGTGTGAATTTGATGTTTTGTTGTGTAATTGAAGTTTGTTATGTAATCTATTAGTCATATGTATCAATAATCTTATCAAAACAACACCAAAATTGGACTATAATCAAGAAAAACGAGATTCCAACTCAAGAACACATTATGGAAGAAATTCAATCAATTTGAAATCAAAAACTATGAAATCTAGCAAGAAAAGCCATAATGTAATGCAAAGAAGAGAAGGGAACAAAGAAACATACCCATAGATGAAGATTAAATAAGAAATTTGAAGCAAAAAATGAAGATTTTTCGGTGTTTGGCTCGGTTCCTGTCGGCGGATCGCGCTAGAGGGCTGTGAGGGTTTGTGATAAATGAAATAAACACCTGACCTGTATGTTTTGTATCCGCGTACCGGCGCGGTGCGCCTCCACAAGGGCGGGGTGCGCCTCCTCCGGATTTCCCTCTTTGAATCTTAAAATTTTCTCCTCTAATTTCATTTCTTGATTGTTTTATTTATTTTATTTTCACCACAAAATTTTATTTTGTTTATATGTTATAATTTTCTATTTTCTTTATTATTATTATTATTATTTTTTTTATATAAATAAAAATCAAATAAAACCAAAGGAAAAATAAAACCAAAGGAAAAATAACAAGTAACACATACCAATCAAAAACTCGGGTTGCCTCCCGGAAGCGCTTCTTTTTCATAGATTTGGAGTCTTATTAGCTGGACTCCATTCCACTCTAAGGTTCTACTGTTTGGAGTGGGATGTCTTCGCGTTCGTTCTCGATTTGAACGCCTTCCTCATACCGCTTAAGTCTGTGTCCGTTCACTTTGAAGGTCTCTCCTCCTTCCTTAAAAAGATCCACAGCCCCGTGTGGATACACTGCTTTTATTGTGAACGGACCATACCATCTTGTCCTCAGCTTTCCAGGGAATAGTCTTAAACGTGAATTATAAAGTAAGACTTTTTCCCCTGGTTGGAAATCTTTGTTTCCTTTTAACCTTGAGTCGTGCCACCTTTTGGTTTTGTCTTTGTAAATTGCCGAGTTTTCGTATGCGTCATTTCGTAGTTCATTTAGCTCATTTAATTGACACAAACGGTTAGTATTGACAAGATTAAAATCCATGTTACACGATTTCAAGGCCCAGAATGCCTTGTGTTCAACCTCAACTGGGAGGTGACAAGCTTTTCCATACACCAATTTGTAGGGGGTAGTGCCAGTAGGTGTTTTAAAAGCGGTTCGAAAAGCCCAGAGTGCATCATCAAGCTTTTCGGACCAATCTTTTCGACTAGTTCCCACGGATCTTTCCAAAATTCGTTTTAAAGCCCTGTTCGTGATCTCCGTTTGACCACTTGATTGCGGGTGATAAGGTGTGGATATTCGATGGGTTACCCCATACTTATTTAAAGCATTCTCCATTTGTTTGTTGCAGAAATGAGTACCCCTATCGCTTATAAGAGCTTTAGGAACACCAAAACGTGCAAAAATGGTTTTCAAAAATTTAACCACACCTCGAGCATCATTTGTGGGTAAAGCTTTTGCTTCAGCCCACTTTGATACGTAGTCAACCGCAACCAATATATATTTGTTTCCTTGGGAATTAGGAAAAGGCCCCATAAAGTCAATACCCCATACATCGAAAATTTCACATACCTGTATGGAATGCAATGGCATTTCATTTTTGGATGAGATATTACCCGCTCGTTGACATGGATCGCATGTCTTGACGAAAGTTGTTGCGTCCTTGAAGATTGTGGGCCAATAAAAGCCTGCTTCAAACACTTTTCTCGCGGTGTAATTTGCCCCGTGATGTCCACCTGTAGGTCCTTGATGGCATTGCTTAAGTATGTCTTCAATTTCCTTCCCATGTACACACCTCCTTATGATGTTATCCGGACATGATCGAAAAAGGTATGGCTCATCCCATAGGTAGTACTTGATGTCGGCAAAGAACTTTTTCTTCTGTTGATGGGTAAGTCCTCCGATCAGCACTTTTGCTGCAAGGTAGTTCACAATGTCCGCATACCAAGGGGTTTCCATTTTAACATGTATTGACATTACATGTTCTTCAGGGAAGGAATCGTTTACTTCCTTTTCTTTTCTTGCCTTCTGCTCCGCATTCTCCAGTCTTGACAAATGATCTGCTGCCAAATTCTCGGATCCTTTCTTGTCTTGAATTTCAATATCAAATTCTTGTAACAGCAATACCCAACGAATTAAGCGGGGTTTGGCATCTTGCTTGTTGAACAGGTACTTGATTGCTGAGTGATCTGTATAGACAATAGTTTTTGATAAAATCAGATAAGGCCGGAATTTATCAAAAGCATACACTACTGCTAGGAGTTCTTTTTCAGTGGTAGTGTAATTTTCTTGGGCAGGATTCAGAGTTTTGCTGATGTAGTAGATTGGCTTGAACTTCTTTTGGATTCTTTGGCCCAGGACGGCTCCCAACGCGATATCACTTGCGTCTGTCATTAGTTCAAAAGGTAGATTCCAGTCTGGGCCGATCATGATTGGAGCAGTGGTTAATTGAAGCTTCAAAAATTCAAAAGCATTAACACATTCATCATTAAAATCAAATTTTACATCATTTTGTAAAAGTTGTGTTAAAGGTTTTGTTATTTTAGAAAAATCTTTTATAAACCTCCGGTAAAAACCGGCATGTCCCAAGAAGCTTCTGACTCCTTTCACGTTGGTCGGAGGTGGAAGTTTAGCAATGACTTCAACCTTTGCTATGTCGACTTCAATCCCTCGACCCGACACTTTGTGGCCCAAGACTATTCCCTCTTTAACCATGAAGTGGCATTTTTCCCAATTGAGTACTAGATTGGTTTCTTCACATCGTTTAAGCATTTTGTCTAGATTAGACAAACAATCGGTAAATGAGTTACCAAAAAGTGAGAAGTCATCCATGAAAACCTCCATAGAGTTTTCCATCATGTCATGGAAGATTGCCGAGACACATCTTTGAAAAGTGGCTGGAGCATTGCATAGACCAAATGGCATTCTTCGGTATGCGAAGATTCCTTGAGGGCAGGTGAACGTGGTTTTTTCTTGATCTTCTGGATCAATGGGAATCTGAAAATAACCTGAAAAACCATCCAAAAAACAGTAATATTCTTTTCCTGATAAACGTTCTAGCATTTGATCAATGAAGGGAAGAGGAAAATGGTCTTTTCGTGTTGCATCGTTTAATTTGCGATAATCGATGCACACCCGCCATCCAGTCACTGTTCTTGTAGGTATAACTTCGTTCTTTTCGTTGGTAATGACGGTTATTCCTCCCTTCTTTGGAACGACATGGATAGGGCTGACCCATTTGCTGTCAGAAATCGGGTAGATGATACCCGCATCAAGTAGCTTCATGATCTCTTTATCCACCACCTCTTGCATTTTAGGATTAAGTCTCCTTTGGTGCTGGGCCGATGGCTTTGAGTCTTCTTCCATCAGTATCTTGTGAGAGCATATGGTAGGGCTTATTCCCTTGATGTCTGAGATGCTCCATGCGATGGCATTCTTCCTTCTTTTTAGAACTTTCATAAGTTCTTCTTTCTCCTCTTGGCTCAATTCAGCAGAAATGACAACTGGGTGCTCTTTGGTCTCAGTCAAAAATGCATACTCCAAATGGTTTGGAAGTATTTTCAATTCTGGAATGCTCTGGTTCCTTGGAGAATTTTGTTTTGGAAGTATAGTTTCATCTTGGTCAGCAAAATGAGGTTCATCTTTCAATAGTTCTTCCAGTTCCTTCAGATCCTTTTCTGGATCGAAAGATTTCTCAGCAAGTTGCATTTCATGACTGTGGTTTTCTTCTTGTATCGCCCTTGCCTCTTCTTCCAATAGCAAATCGAAAGTGTCGATATGGAAGACCGTGTCATCACTCATCGTTGAGTGTTTGATCGTATGGTCCATGCCAAAGGTGATGGCGTCAGTGCCAACCCTAATGGTTAGTTTTGTGTCATGGACGTCTATTAATGCTCTTGCTGTGGCCAAAAAGGGTCTTCCGAGAAGAATAGGAACTTCATCATCTTCCTCCATATCCAGTATGACGAAATCTACAGGAAAAACAAATTTGTCAACTTTAACAAGAAGATCTTCCACAATACCTCTTGGATAAGTTACCGCCTTATTAGCAAGATTAATTTCCATTCGAACTGGTTTCGGTTCTGGTAGATTTAGCTTCTTATAGAATGAATATGGCATTAAATTTATGCTAGCGCCTAAGTCTGCTAAACCATAGCTACTAGCATGGTTTCCAAATGTGCAAGGAAGATGTAAACCGCCGGGGTCTCCCACTTTCTCTGGTAAGTTCTTCATCATCGTAGCGTAGCATTTTTCACTTAATGTGACCAATGACACTTCTTCCATTTTCTTGCGGTTAGTGAGAAGGTCTTTTAGGAATTTGGCATATTTTGGCATCTGCGTGATTGCATCAACGAAAGGAATGTTGATGCTTAGCTGCTTTAGGTGTTCAAGGAATTTCTTGAATTCTTTATCTTCTTTCTCTTTCTTCAACCGTTGAGGAAATGGAATGGTCGGTTGGTGCGGCTCTGTTGAAGATGTCTCTTTTGTTCCTTCGCCTTTTGTATGCTCATTATCTTTCTCCGCTTTACCTGTTTGTAATTCAAGAGATGAATCGATGGTATTTTCCACGACTGCTGGTGGGATGATTTTACCGCTTCTGGTAGTTATTGCTTTGGCTTGGGCTCGTGGGTTCGGCTCGGTGTTGGTGGGAAGCGTCCTTGGTAATCTATCTTGCAAAACTTTGGATATTTGACCAATTTGGTTTTCGATGTTTTGAATGGAGGCTGCTTGATTTCTCAGTTGAACTTCGGTTGCTGAGTGTCTCTTTTCTGATCCTTCCATAAATTTGCCCAAAATGTCTTCTAAACTTGGCTTCTTTTCTTGGGTATGTTGTGGGTTAAATCCTGGTGGTGGCTGTTTATGTTGATTATAGGGTTGTTGCTGGCGTTCGAATGGTGGTTGTTGCCTCTGTTGTTGGTTGTAAAAATCATTTCCTCCCCGCCAGTTATTTCTTCGTATCGGGTAGTCGAATCTGTCTCCGGATGAGTAACATGCATCTGCTTTCTTGTTACCGTCTTCATCGTAAGGACAGTCTTTTTGTAGGTGAGGACCGCTGCAGTTGTCACATCCTATCGCGATGGCATGGATGCTTTGATTCATTTTCTTGAGGTCTCTCCCAAATTGGTCCAGTCGGTTGTGTATGGCTGACATTCCTTCCACTGCTTCTTCTTTTAGCTTCCTTCGACATGACGGATCTCTTGAGGAATGGTAGTGGTGTGAATGTTTTGCAAGTTCCTCAATTCTCTCGTAAGCATCTGTGGCGGTTAGGTTTATTAGTGGTCCTCGCCCGTCGAGTAATTGTCTGGTTTGTGTATTGATGCAATCATAGAACTTTTGTACTTTCTGGTGTTTGTCCATATCGTGTTGTGGACAATCTTGAATCAATTCTTTGAATCGACTCCATGCTTGGTACAAAGTTTCATCTTCGTCTTGAAGGAAGTTTTGAATTTTTGCTTTCAGTTTATTTATTTTGAAAGGTGGAGTGTATTCTTCAATGAAATCATATTTTAATCCGTCCCAGGTAGTGATGGAACCTGGAGGTAGTCTCTTTAACCATTTCTTTGCACCTTCGCGTAGTGTCATTGGGAAAATTCGTAACATGATTGCATCTGAGGAAATTCCTGGAATGTTGAAACAATCAGTTATTTCTGTGACTTGTTCGATGTGTTCGACTGGATCTTCGTCTTCCGTCCCTTTGAAAGTAATTCCTTTTAGAGCGGAAAGGTAATGGCCTTTAAGCTCAAAATTTGCATTTTCAGGAATTTTTGGGCGTATGAGGCTTGGTCCTGTTCCGTCTCTGGCTCGGTTGTAGTATGCTTTCAAGGTTGGTTCTGGTTCGTTAACTGGGGCTGCCATTTCTTCTATTGGTTCTTCTTTTGGGAAGATGCTTCGTCTTGTTTTTCTCCTTAAGTTAAATTCACGTTCTGGTTCGTTTAATGGTGGTATAATGTTCGGTTGTGAATTTCGGGTCATAAACTGCACAAAAGAAACTGTTTGCAAGTTGGGTGTGTTTCTTTCTTTTTTTTTTTTTTTTTTATTAAAATAAAATAATTTTTTATATATATATATATATATTTTTTTAAAGAAATAAATAAATTTAAAATTGAATGTTTTTTTTTTATAAAAAAAAATTAATATTTTATAAAAATGACAAATGGAATAAAAAAAAAAATTAAAACCCTTTAAAACCTTTATGTAATCAATTAGTTATAACAACCGAATATCTTATCAAATCTACTATAATGCGTTGACTATCAAATAAAGAACGGCCAGGCAGGACAGTAGGGAGGCAGGACTCTTTCGGTCAATGACCTTTCGAAAATCCAACAACCAAACCGGATCTGTCTATTCTGACACCGTTCTCGTAAGTAGAATTACTAGCATTATAGTTGGATTGATAATCAATTTAGTTTGAAATAACTAAATAAATTGCAAGCGGATCTTAAAATTATTTAGTAAACAAATATAGAGAAATACATGCAAGTTTTGAAACAAACTAAAAAAAATTAACTTCCTACGGTAGAAACCGTAAAAAGGATCGATTGATTAACAATTGTAAACAATAAAATTAATTTAATAATTCCCCGGCAACGGCGCCAAAAACTTGTTGTGTACAAAACAACTAACTTGTAGTTATTATGATTTTAAAGTCTTAATCCAATTATTTACCTAATTATAAGACTATTAGACTAACGAGCAAGTATTACTCGATCATTTAATAGTATAGTTTTGGTAAGTAAAGGTATCGAATTTCCACAGGGAATTAATAACTAACTTAAGGTTTTCAATTATCAATCAAACAGTTTTAGAGGCGAGTTTTAATGAAAACTCGTAAAACTAAGTTTTGGATGCTTTTAAAGTAAACGAAATAATAAATAACAATTATCGTAACAACACAACAATAAAGAGATAATAGGATCAAATTATAACAAGGAAAGCTTTCGCCTAGGATTTGTTGATTCATATAAATCTAAGTTGACTAGTTTTGATTATGTGCAATGAGTTAAAGTAGGTAGCATTAAGTGGTAGGATCATATGGTCAAGTCACCAATTCTATAATTTCTAAGTAAATATAGCACAATGGTCATGTAACTAAATAACTTATAGTTATGAATAATTAATATAATCTAGCATGCAAACATAGGCCATACCCTAATGGTCATAGTGATATGATCATACAATCAATGGTCATGAGTTGTAACTGAATATGATATAAGTTTTATTTCACTAATCCAGTTTATAACTAAAATAACGTCACTAGTTAAATGGTCAATAACTAGTCCAATGATATATAGGTGTCAATTACACATCAAAATGGTTCATATGATCGATAAGTTTAAATGGTCAATAAACTATAATCATATGACGAAGGTTATCGAGATTATAAACTTTAATCAAATTGAATATGTATAGCATGCAAATTATATAGTCTAACCGATATTTAACTCGAATCAAGAACTAGATCAACACAAATTTATATTAATGAATCAACATTACCTAGGCAAAAGCTACAGGGATCTAGCCTAGCATGGTATCAAATATACAACAATCATAAGAAGAATACATGATAAAAGATACCAACCGGTTAAAATCGACGAATCCTTGCAACAAATGAAGATCCTAGCTCCTTCTTGTAATGTAAATCACTCTCAAATACATTTATCACACATAAAATGTTGAAATACACGAAGTATAATAGTTCTAAGATGCTAAATGACTGATTTCTATCTTGGATTCTAACAATGGTTCTTCAAATGGTCGTCCAAGGCTTTGTATATATAGTAGTCGGAGTCTCAGGGTGCGGTGCGCCTTCATGAGGGCGGGGTGCGCCTGAGTGGATCAGATCTGGCAGAGATCTGGCAGTCTTTATCGCTGGAAAGGTCACGTGGTGGATCGCTTTTCAGATTGGATCTGGGCGGGGTGCGCCCAAAGGTGAGGCGTGGTGCGCCTTGCACATGGTAGGCAACCTGGTTGAATCATTACATGAACCCACGCTTCATTAATTTAATCTCAAGTGGACCAGCATGTCGAACACTGTCATCACCCTAGGCGCGGTGCGCCTTTGATCTGGGCGGGGTGCGCCCTAGCTGAAATCAGATTGGCATTTTGTTTCGTTTAACGCTCACATCTCTTGTAAAATCCGATCTTTTGCTCCAAATGTGTCTTTTAGCTACAAAATGTATTTTTAGCATATTAGGTATCTTTAGATCATAAAATGTATGAAACTAATACTAAAACGACACTGATATCGCCCGGAAAATATGTATAATTTACGCGATATCAGTTCCCTAATGTATCTGACAGCCAGCAGACCAGATATCTTTTTTGTAGTTTGCCAGTGTGCTAGACATCAGGCTAATCCTAAAATCTCTCATTTAACTACTGTCAAACGGATCTTTCGATACCTTAAAGAGAGACCTAAATTGGGTCTCTGGTATCCAAAGGATCGTGAGTTTGATCTTTATGCATTTTCAAATAGCAATTATGGGAGATGCGACATTGACAGAAAGTCCACTAGTGCTGGATGTAATTCTTAGGAGACAGACTGATTTCCTGGCAATGCAAGAAGCAGCAGACTGTGTCAACCTCTTCAGCTGAAGCTAAGTATGTTGCTTCCTCGACTTGCCGTTCTCAGGTCATCTGGATGCAACATCAACTCCTTGATTATGGTATGAACTTTCTTGACACTCCTATATTTTGCGGCAATGAGGCGGCTATCCAAATTGTTAAAAACCCTGTCCAGCATTCTAAGACTAAGCACATTGACATTAAAATTCATTTTATTCGATGAGGTGCTGTTTGATTTATTTTGATAAAAATAAATTTTCTTTTCCATTCTCGCATGGGATCTGGGTGATCGAATGTCTTTACGATTATGAATTGGTTTTACCCCGCTCCTAGTTAAATTCAGTCCCTTTCCTTTCTTAAAAATTTCTCTGGGTGAAGAGGAGTCAGATAAAGAATCATTTAAAGAGTCTAACTCTTCCTGATTGATTTTAAGTTTTTCATGAGAGATGTTTTGGTTTGAGCTTAGAGATTTTGGAAGATTTTGCTGTAAGGGATCAACATATGACTTGGAACCCGAATCAGATGATTCAGTAATCATGCTTGGTGCATTGACAGCAATGGGACTTTTAATTGTGATTTTGTTAAAGTCAGTCCTGATGATAGTTTGCTTGCTTGGACATTTTTCCATTTCAATTTCTTCATCAATTTTTTCTTCCTTAGAATTTTCCTCCACGATGGTTTGACATGGTTAAATTCTTCAGCAAGGCAGTTGCCTTGTAAGTTTGCGAAAAAAGAAGGTTGATTAAAAGTTGAGGGAATATCATTGGGGACCGAAGTCAAATGTCTTGGCACAAATGGGACCGGTGACGTTGACAATTTACTACTTGCAGTAGTGTCAACATCCTGACTTGGTTCGTGCTGCTCCTGCACCCAGGAGTCGAGTCACAATGAGAGAAAAACAGGTGAAGGCTGCATTTAAGGTCTCTCCAGGAAAAGCTGAGAACTGATTATATTCACCAAGGCTTGAGATCAGGATATTTTCCTTCCCCTCTTCGGTTCCTTGAAACATATTTTGTAACAAAAGCCATATTTCTTGGGCAGTGTTCCAATTTTGAATAAGGTCGAAAAGTTTAGGGGGAATGCCACAAGATATTTCAGTGAAGGAAATCTGGTCATTCTCCATTTTCTGTCCAATGGTGTCAATCGAGGTTGAGGAACCCCTCCGAGGGCACCTTCGACAGTGTCTGCTCGGGGGATGTAAATGGGAACATGAGGTCCTTCCTCAATGGATCTCCAGATATCCTTCCCTTGCCTCCTTAGATAATTTCTCATCTGTGTCGCCCAGCCATTGTATTCGGTTAGGACAAGTATTGGGGCTCGGTTAGACCTCCCAACACTGTTAGAGACGTTCAGAGAATAATTCATTTGCATGGTTAAAAGAGAGTTTTTGAACTATTTGAAAAATGAAAGTTTAAGAACGTGAGCTTTGTAGCATGCACGGTTTGTAGAAGATCCAAAGGTTCTTGCTTAAGCTGGCTTAAGCGAACCGATCAATATGGACCTTGCAAACAGCTACACAGTCTCTGATACCAATTGTTGGAACCGAAATCTAAGTAAAGTGCGGAATGTAAGAAGGAGTTCGGAAACAGCAGAGGTTTCGGAACTGCTGGACAAGTCCGAAGACTTGAAATGGGAATGCGGAATAATGTACAAGTTCAGAAACTTGAGATGTTTACTTAGATGGATCTTAATAGCTCAACAATAAAGAAGTACAAACAATTAACATTATGACAAGATTAAGACAATAAGATTGAAAAGTAAGAAGTAAAAACAGTAAAAAAATAGATATGAACAATAGAAGATATGATGGAATGAGAGGATTATATATATATATATATATATATATATATATATATATATATATATATATATATATATATATATATATATATATATATATATATATATATATATATATATATATATCAGTAAAGATCGTTACAAATCAGCTCTCAAAACATGAGGACTAAGTGAAGAGGTGGTCTCCCTTTTATCCTAAAGACTGAAGAGGAGACAACACGTCTCTCTTTAGTCAGACAAGATGGTTCTAATTAATATAATAATACAATGTCAGACTAGGGTGGCTATCTAGAATATAATAATACAAACTATACATGCGACATGCTTCTAAAAGGTCACACTTAATCTAGTCTAATCATTCTTTATAACTTGAAGTGCTTATCCATTTCTCTTATCTCCATCTTCAGTGTTTTATGTTGATGTTGATGGAAGAATGCTGAGTGCAATAGTCTTCAGAAGTTCCTTGAGTTGCTAAACCGAAATCTTGAGTGGATTTCGGTATCATGACATTTCCGGAACTTGGTGAGTTCGGAACATTGGGTTCCGAACCAGGCAGTCTTCTGATCTTCGTGTCTTTAGAGATTTGATCTTCTGATCTTGGTTAGGCTTCCGATTTGAACTTGTAGCATATTATGGAAATCAAAGAGTGGATTTCGGTACGTTATATTTCGGATACATAAAAATATTTCACACAAGTAGAGATCAAGTATATTCATTGATAACCAGAACATTTCTCGAAACATACATACTTGAAATAAGACTATTGTTTTTAACTTGATTACAATTCATACCATCAACTAGACATACAAACATTCCATCAAACAATTGTTCATAAACCACCAAAATAGACATTCAAAATATCAGACAAACACCGGGTTGGTCAACAACCCATTTTGAACTTAACAAGGTGGGACCGACCTTGTTAAGAAACTCTATGACACATATAAGGTTCCATACCCAGCCTCAGATAATGAAACCTTACTGAAGATACCAGCCAGGAAGGCCTACACTCCCAGATTGGATTCCGTTTTCGGTAAAGTCAGAAGATTACCAGATGCCTTTCTGAACTTGGGTGATTCAACAGATCCTATCGTTAGCGAACACCGGTCCGATACAGAAAACGTTCCTCCGTACCCTCCAGAACCTCTAAAGAAAGAGCTCGCACCGAAAAAGGGTAAAAAGAAAGCAGCTGAAGCATCCCCAGTGAAACAACCAAAGGTTAAAAAGCAGAAGAAAATTAACGAGGTATACTTCATCTTTTCCTCTAAGTGAACCAGATGAGGGGAACTTCGTGAAGAAATCGTCCAGAAGAATCACGTTGAGATCGAGAATGCAAAACCCTAACCTTTGCTGATGAACAGTAACTGTAGCGCCGAGTAACGCCGGTGAATGTAGAAGACAATGCATGGTGATAGTGAAGAACGTCATTCGGTTATAAGAATATGCACTAGATCTTGAAAATATTGAGAGAAACAATGGAGATGGAGGGTGGGTTTCGCCGGTTTGAGAGAGAAAGAAACTTGGAAAGGAATATTTCATTGTAGAAGATGAAGAGTGAGGAGAGGTGTACGGATATGCTATTTGAAATCATGGGTGGGGGGGGTTGATGTGATGGTTTCGAAAAGACATACCCAAAAGGTGTGGCTTGGCATTTAATGCTAAGTCATGATGAAGAAAGGGGAGTCGTCACATGTTTTATAAATGGTCCATTGGGGTAATGACACGTATTCCTCGGATGATGAATAATTAAAATAACATTCTTTATTTAAATGCTAATAATTTAAAGTAAATGGTGCAAACTAAATTCAACATTCCTTAGCATTTATTATGTCGTTTGTGTAGCAATGAGGGGAGTCCAATGGTGTGTAACCGAAGTTGTGAGAAAGGGGAGAAATGAGTACTTTACATCTTCTAACACGAAAGTGCATATACTAAATGAGGCTACCTTTAGATGTGGATCGGAGTTAGCTTTGCACCATAGTAGGACAATAAAGAAGTACAAAATTCAAACGAGGCTATCTAGGGCATTTGGACCGAAATTTAATGACTTTGGGCTGGAGCTGACGATGTGCATCGAAGGAGATTTATTTTGGCCGAACTTTAACAAGTGCATCGAAATTGACTTGAGGACCAAAGTACATAAACCTAACGAGGTTCCCTAGTGCATTTGGGCTGAAGTTGAGAATTTGTACAGAAGTAGTGCACCAGAACAGGATGTTCACCAAATGTAAGGTGTCTGGGCCGTAGTTAGGCTGGCACATGGAAATGAGTTAAGACCCACCGAAGTTAAGAAAGGGCAGCAGGTTGACTTGCAGAATTAAATTCTTCTTGGGCTTACACCAACCAATAATAAACATAGCAAGTTTGGCCGAAACACTATCAAGGCATATGAGAGCCTTGGATTACACCGAAGTTAAATATAATGTGTATTTTGCAAAGGAAAAGAGATATTTGTACAAGATAAAATACAAACAAGAGTTCCAAAGAAACTAGGTCTCGAAAAATCCTGGATATGGATTCATCATGCCTAGCATTTCAAGAAATGTGTGGAATTTTGTTGTGTCCATTGGCTTGGTGAAAATGTCTGCAACTTGTTCTTCGGTTGGAATGAAGTTCAACTCAATGTTACCTTGCAAGATTTGATATTTAATGAAGTAGTAACGAAGATTGATATGTTTGATTATCGAGTGCTGGATAGGATTGTGAGAGATTGTGATGGCACTTTTTGAATCACAATATTTTGGCACCTGAAGAAATCGGTATCCGTAATCCAACAGTTGAGTTTTCATCCAAAGAACTTCAAAGCAGCAACTGGGTGCTACAACATATTTGGCTTCTCCTGAAAAATGAGCAACACAGTTATGCTTCTTTGATGACCAACTAACAAGTCTTCCTCCTAAGAATTGACATCCTTCAGATGTGCTCTTTCGATCTAGTCGACAACCAGCATGATCAGCATTGGTGAATGCTTGATGTTTAAAATCATCACCAGCTGGATACCATAGTGATGAGTTTTGATAAACTAAAATGATCATTTTGTATAAAAAAATTTTAAGCGGCAAACGGAAGCGATTTTAAAATAACAATTATTTTAAGATCGTTTTAACAAAACCACTAAGAGGATCCAATTACATAACTTAAAAAGATTATTTGACAACCATAAGATGAAAAGAAAACAACCTTTGAAGACTTTGATCCCACTTGGTTTTGGGGAGTTGATGAATATGGCAAGAGAAATCAAAGTAGAGTTCCTCTATAATGTATCCACCAACAAGATTGAGGCACTAGTAATGCTAGTTCCCTTTTGTATTTGTGACTTCTTAAGCCTTTCAGTTCTTAACACAATTAAGCACGTTAGGAGAAGCACTTCTACACCACTTATACTTGCAAAAGACTTCAATAGACATGCAAGATGGGGGGAGAGAAGGAGGTGGACGAATTTCAAGAGGAAGAGAGAAAAGCACCAACCAAAAACTCATGCAAACACTCTCATATGTAGTCTCATGAAAGACATAAGACCCATGATTTCATTTAATGCAAAGGTGGAGTGTTTTCAAAGAGGTATGGTGTGTAAGAGGAAGAGTGCAAGTCACACTTTCGTTACACTAACCAAATGTACTTATGTAACTAGAAAGTTGAATGGAAACTAAAGTGTCCAAAACTTTGTACATGACTTATTAAATCATACCATATTACATAATAACTAGTTTATTCTCTATTGTTTTATTATTTCCATAAAATAATAATTATCTTCTAATTAAATACAATAGTTGATTATTTATTAATAATCATATTAATAGTAAATATTTAATATGTGCCAACTTGCTTAAGGTGTGACCCTATAGGATCATATGTTAATGGAAATTATCATTCTAAAATGATTCTTGAGCATATAGGTCCAACAATCTTCCACTTGGACAAGATTCATTATAGATTGACATAGATAGTGGGTGATGTCTAGCAATAGACCAATGCCCCCAAAAACACATGACGAGGTGCCATCCAGCAACAACCAATTCAAAGTGCTCCAAGCCATAATTAGTTATAAGGTAATGATATCAGTTATCCCTTTGTTACAGACATCATGTTGAACATGAGACATGGTCCACAATCAATCTCATGTAATATTCAATTTTTGAGTGAGGCCTTAGATGTCTAACTCTCAACGAATAAGAGGAAAAAAAATCCCATCTTGATTACATACGCCTATCACGTAGTTCATGCAATACCCAATGATGGACCTTATAACTACCTTTTGACGGAACAACGTTAAACCATGTCAAAGCACAACAGTTCCTACACTCAAGTCCTAAATATGCATCTCAGGTCGAAGAATACAAAGATAATCCTTAATCATATATCGCTCATGACAAAGATCCATAAGGTATTTTGATGCGGGTCTTGTCTAATACTTATTCTCTAATCAAGTAACTATGAATTTTGTTCGCAACCCTTTGCTATTTTCATTTCCATGAAAATCAACCAAACCATTCATATTCGTCTTACCTCATAGATGCTCCCACAACTATGAACGACTATGGATATTTAGACTAACCAGGTTATTCAAGGATTAAACATGCTAATATAGAACACAACGATTATTTAATGAAAAGACTATATCCAATATATCAAGTCATTAAAATAAATGTTGCTTGTACTGTTCCAATATCCAAATACTATGCTTGTACTGTTCCAATATCCAAATACTACATTTAATTTGCATGAGTTCTATGAATACGATCTTCCCCATAATCAACTTTATTCTAAGTATAGTTGATTGTCTTGGAGAGCATGGTTTGGTGTTCAGATGTGACTTACTATCATTTAGCTAGATCAAGTAAATTCTTGAAATCATAAAATATTTTTAGGTGATCCTTGGATGGAAGGAATCAACCTAGTTTTTCAGTCAACCTATACACCTAATCGTATTAGAATGCAACTTCTGAAGTAGTAGTGTATTCTATTTTTTAGTAGAATGGATTATTATGTTTTGCTTGGAACAAATTCCAACAAAACTCGTTCTTCATTAATAATGAAGTTATAGTCCATTTATAATTCATAATTATATCTATGTGTTTTGAAGTAAGAATCTTATGTAGCTCTTTACATAAAGATCTTCTTCAATACTGATTAACTCGTATACATTCTCTTAGTGTTTCTCAAGAACTCTTAGAATGTCCATTTAGTCATCCAATGACCTTCCCATGTATCTTGTTGGTATATTATGATATGACCATATCATAATCATATACGTAGTCTTGTGTTGTTAAATACGATAACCGATCTCCACGAGTAAGGTTTTTAAGCCGGTTACTGTGTGACAGATATGTATTTTATCTATAATATGCGGAATAAAAATAAACTAAAATCAAGTTACTAAAGCTATAAGTAAACAAAATAAAGCGGTAAATCTAAACTAGACAGTATTTAAATAGACAGAAAGCGGTAAATAAAGTAAAAGTTAGAAGTTAAAGGTTAGATGTAATAAACGCCATTATCAATGATAAAGTGTTTTTACAATAAATAAAAAGGTTAGAAGTTAGAAGTTAGATGTCTCGGTTAAATACAGTCCTCATATGTTTTCGTTGTCAAGGTTCAATTAGGATGTATTGGATATTTGGTACAGTTGATTTATAACAGTTTGAATAAATCAATAACGACACAAATAATTTCAAAAGAACTTATCGATAGCTGATGAAGATGGCGTTTTCTTTGAAGCGTCGATTCTCGTTCTTTACGGTAGGATGAGGTTTGGTAGTTTTTGGTGTTTGGTGAAATGGGTTTTTGGTGTCGGTTTAATTGAGATGCACGGGGTTTTTGTGGTTTAGTTTTCGTGTATGTATTTGGTAGTGGGTGTGTAGGTTTTGTAGTTTGGTATTCGGGTTGAGGTTGTTTAGAGGTTTGAAGTTTGGTGTCGGGTAGAGGTTATGTTTGGTGTCGGGTAGAGGTTTTGTTTGGTGTCGGGTAGAGGTTTTGTATGGTGTTGGGTAGAGGTTTTGTTTGGTGTCGGGTAGAGTATGGGTGTAGCGGTTTTGTTTGGATGTGGATTTTCTTTGGTTGAAAAGAGTTTTCTAGATAGTTTTGGCAGGTTTTTCACTCTTTGGACGTAGGGTAATATTGGTGCTTGAAGGGTATGGTGTGGTGTATGATTTTCTGCACTAGAATGGCAAGAGGTTTGCATCTTATTTATACTCACTGAACACAGCGTTCGCGTCGCGACCAGGAGGTCCGTCGCGTCGCGAAGGTGCCTGTGTCGGGGTGCTTTTGGTCGGCCACTGGTTAGTGCGTTGGGTTGGTAGTCTCGCGATTAGAAAGTTGGTGGTGTCGCGTTGGAGAGGCTTCGCGATGGAGGTCTTCGCGTCGCGACCACCATCTCCGTCGCGTCGCGATCGCTGTGGAGTTTTGGTCTTCTGCTTTGCTTCTTCTTCACGTCGCGACCACTGCTTCTGTCGCGTCGTGATTGCTGTAGCAGTGTGATATTTTGTATTTTGCTCTTTGGTTTGTAGCGTTACTTCCTCAGGTTTGGATGTTTTCTCAAAGTTTCTCGGGTCTTGATTTATTCTTGTTTTTGATCTCGATTCCATGCAACCTGAAATACTGATAATATTTGTTAGAAAACATTTCAACTTATTTCAGTGATGGTCACATAAAAACATTATTCAACAATTTCCCCCTATGTGATCATTACTGAAATAAGAACAGATTAAAAGGTAAGGTTGAAAATTCTTGTAATTTGGATAAGACATTTATAAAACCATATCACTTGTTTTGAAAGAGTGTGACTAGATTTTACTTATGTTTTGAAAAATGTTTGTCAAGAATATTTGTTTCTGAATCAAAGTCTCGAGTTCGATTATCAAAAGGTTTTTGTATATGTATTTTCATAATATTCCTTAAGATTTTATAGCATTTATAAAGACGACAAGTGATCTTAATAGGTCGATTCAGATGAACGCTCATAGGTATAACTCACACTTGACTGAGGTGTTTGTTTGTTCTAGGTGCAGAACTGGTGTATAATCACTAAAGATGAGTGATATCTCTCAGTTTTGAAGGTGTTGACTTATGCTTAATGTGGATTTATACCTATATACTTTAGTCACTTGGTCTTCATATTAGATAATCAATCACATAAGACTGGTTTCGGCATTACTCAGAGGATTTCTTCATTCATGTCATTGATGTTCACTCTCTCTCCGTCGGTAAATACCTGTAGAGGGGTTTAGAAATTTTCATAGTGCAGTTTGCAACTAAGAATATTCAATTATGAAGGCTACAGTATCCCGGTAAATCTTTGGTTTTGACAGCTATATTTGATAAAGCATTTTGAGAATCCGTTGCTTGGAAAATTTTGAGAGATGTCTGTCTTGATGGATTGTTGTTGTAAATCTTCCTTTTCTTTGGTGATGTGTTCACCTTTGTCTTTATCTTTTCTTGATTTGTGCGAATACACCTTGTAAAAGATATCTGATGTGGTTACCAATTGTGATTTGTTGACAGCATTTGTTGGATATGACTTTGTCGTTTCTTCATTTGTCAGATTCGTTATGCCAGATGATGAAGCTTTTCTTGATGTGGTTTGATTGAGGATAGGGATAGGTGATATAATAGACAGTTTGTCTAATATATAAGAAAATGAAAGTATCGTCCCTGGTCATTTTGATATCTAAGCAAAAATGAGACTAGCATCATGGTATAAGAGTATAAATCCTATAAGTCATAATGAAAACACCTTTGCTCACAGAAATGAATTCCACTTAGCATTTAAAGACGAGGCACAATTTCTCACATGGGTTTGGTTTTCATCTGAATCTCCTGATCTTATGTCCCTTTACAGATAAAATCGTTATAATTGAAATAAATTCAAAGGGAATAAGAGAATGTACATAACAAAAATGTTTGAAATTTGAACCTTCTCTTTAATTAAGAATCAATATAACTGAGAACATTCATCGAGCATAAGTATCTGAAAATTTAGTCAAGAAGATGTTAATCACATGGTTCTATAAAAGCTTTTAAAAGGATAAAACTTTATTCAATTTTTTTTTTGATTTTTGATTTTGTGGATGTTTTTGAAAAATTTGGTTATTTGAATGTTTTTGGTAAATTTCGGTTTGGGGGTGAGAATGGGGTAAAGAGAGTTCCCCCATAAATGATGCACTGGGATCATTTTGGATAGGTAGATTGGGATTGTTTAAAGAGGAATTTGGTTTTGGTGGTTCTCCCATAAATGATGCATTGGGATCATTTGGACAGGTGGATTGGGGTGTTTTAGGAGGGTTATGGTTTTGGTGATTCCCCCTCGACTGGATCCGCATCATTTTGGTTTGATTGTGAAGTTTCTGCATCGGAGGTAGTGTGGGTTTGAAGTCTTGTAGAAGGCTATGGTTTGTTGTCATATGCTTGGAACGGCCACTATCGATATACCATGTATCATCCTTGGGCTCTCCAGCACAAAGTACCTGCAATTAGACAGAAGGTTTAGGTACCCAAACCATGGTGGGTCCTGATTTGTTAATGGTTTTCGGTGATTTGAAATCATTATGGTTTCTGTTAATTGGACGAAGTGGTTGAGGCTTGATTTGACTTATCAGATTTTCCCAATTTAAGATTTGTTTTTGAAAACCTGTTAGTTGAAATGGTCTTTGATTTTGTGAAAGGTATCCTATATGTGAAGATCCGTTTGATAACCTTTCTTTGTATCTGTGATTTGGATGATTTTGAAAAACATTATGATGATGGAATGGAATTTGGTGAAATGATGATTTCTGAAAATTCCTTGAGAGATTGAAGTTTATCTCTTGAAAGCAACTTTGAATTGGTTTTTGAAAAGGTTTTTGTTTTGGATTCAAAGTTTGTTTTTGTGGCACAGAAGCTGGTTTTAAAGGTTTCTTTTGGGTTTGTTTGAAAACTTTGGGTTTGCCTTGTTCCTTTTGAAGAGCAATTGGTTTAGAGGTACTGCCTTTCTCGTAAAAGGAGTTTTGGTTGGTAATTTGGATTTGATGGGTTGAAGACCTATTAGTGAAAGATCTTTTGGAAACAGTGAAATCAGTATCATCTGGGTTACAGTTGATAACTGTTTCGTCGTCTGAATTTTCCTCATTAACAGATGTGGATAGATCTGTTATAGTTGATTCAGAGTTTTCACTGTTAGTCCTGGTTTCTTGTTTGGCTTGTTCGATTTCGAAAGATTCTCTTCCTAATCCAGGTCTGTAATTTGTATCGATTTTGCCAGATCCTAAGGATGTCGCTTTGATGAAAATATCATCACTTAGCTTTCTAGCAAGATTGATAGAATCCAGTTTTCCTTGAAATCTTTGATTCTCGGATTCAAGAAGTTTGATTTGTTTTGAAGAATCATCTAATTTCAAAATCAAACTAGTGTTTGTGTCAGTTAAATCTTGAATTTTTAGTTTTAACTGAAGGACTTCTATTTCTAAGGTATCTTTTATTTCAGATGGAAAAACATATTGATTTTTTATTTCCAAGTCCTTTTTTTGTTTTAGAGCTTCATTTAATTGTTCTAAGACGTGATTATATTCTTCAGATTTTCGTTCGATGTCTCTTTCAAGTTTGTCTCTAGTCCTTGTTGATTCTCCAAATCTGAGTTGCAAGGTTTGTAATTCAGATTTGCAGATATCAGATTTGACTATTGTGTCATGATATAGTTTGAGATCAGCTTTCAAACTGTTCTCAATCTTAGTCATGTGGGACTCAAATGGTGTTTTTGAAAGACCGATTTCTGAGATCATAGACCATACCTGATCGATGACATATGGAGCTCTTGAGTAGGTTGTGGAAGACATTTTTGGGTTGATCCTGTTTTTCCCTTTTTTTTTTTTTTTGAAAAAGTGATATTAAGATGAAATTTTTAAAGGAAACTTATTGGTGGTTTATAAAAACGCTACACAAAAGTTCTCGACAAAAATTTCAGATTAAATCACACAAGCTCTGATACCAATTGTTGTTAAATACGATAACCGATCTCCACGAGTAAGGTTTTTAAGCCGGTTACTGTGTGACAGATATGTATTTTATCTATAATATGCGGAATAAAAATAAACTAAAATCAAGTTACTAAAGCTATAAGTAAACAAAATAAAGCGGTAAATCTAAACTAGACAGTATTTAAATAGACAGAAAGCGGTAAATAAAGTAAAAGTTAGAAGTTAAAGGTTAGATGTAATAAACGCCATTATCAACGATAAAGTGTTTTTACAATAAATAAAAAGGTTAGAAGTTAGAAGTTAGATGTCTCGGTTAAATACAGTCCTCATATGTTTTCGTTGTCAAGGTTCAATTCGGATGTATTGGATATTTGGTACAGTTGATTTATAACAGTTTGAATAAATCAATAACGACACAAATAATTTCAAAAGAACTTATCGATAGCTGATGAAGATGGCGTTTTCTTTGAAGCGTCGATTCTCGTTCTTTACGGTAGGATGAGGTTTGGTAGTTTTTGGTGTTTGGTGAAATGGGTTTTTGGTGTCGGTTTAATTGAGATGCACGGGGTTTTTGTGGTTTAGTTTTCGTGTATGTATTTGGTAGTGGGTGTGTAGGTTTTGTAGTTTGGTATTCGGGTTGAGGTTGTTTAGAGGTTTGAAGTTTGGTGTCGGGTAGAGGTTATGTTTGGTGTCGGGTAGAGGTTTTGTTTGGTGTCGGGTAGAGGTTTTGTATGGTGTTGGGTAGAGGTTTTGTTTAGTGTCGGGTAGAGTATGGGTGTAGCGGTTTTGTTTGGATGTGGATTTTCTTTGGTTGAAAAGAGTTTTCTAGATAGTTTTGGCAGGTTTTTCACTCTTTGGACGTAGGGTAATATTGGTGCTTGAAGGGTATGGTGTGGTGTATGATTTTCTGCACTAGAATGGCAAGAGGTTTGCATCTTATTTATACTCACTGAACACAGCGTTCGCGTCGCGACCAGGAGGTCCGTCGCGTCGCGAAGGTGCCTGTGTCGGGGTGCTTTTGGTCGGCCACTGGTTAGTGCGTTGGGTTGGTAGTCTCGCGATTAGAAAGTTGGTGGTGTCGCGTTGGAGAGGCTTCGCGATGGAGGTCTTCGCGTCGCGACCACCATCTCCGTCGCGCCGCGATCGCTGTGGAGTTTTGGTCTTCTGCTTTGCTTCTTCTTCACGTCGCGACCACTGCTTCTGTCGCGTCGTGATTGCTGTAGCAGTGTGATATTTTGTATTTTGCTCTTTGGTTTGTAGCGTTACTTCCTCAGGTTTGGATGTTTTCTCAAAGTTTCTCGGGTCTTGATTTATTCTTGTTTTTGATCTCGAATCCATGCAACCTGAAATACTGATAATATTTGTTAGAAAACATTTCAACTTATTTCAGTGATGGTCACATAAAAACATTATTCAACATCTTGCATATCATATATCATAATGATGAATTCATTTGTCAAAGCAAATGAAATATAAATCATTTTATCTTGTTCAAATCTTTGTGCTAAGTCATTTTTGGGGAAAGCTCAAAATAGTGGTATGTGACATTGACAAGGATCCTCCATGGAAACCTTGCATCTTGATCTCTTTCAAGATATTGTCAACATATGCACAAATATTTAAAACTTTAAAATTCATCTTAATCTATCTCCATATATTTTACATTCTAATAATGTATTTTTGTCATTCCTGAATCTTTCATTTTAGAAATACTTTCTGAGTCAAGGCGAAATGTCCTTGCATAGTCGGGATGTAATTTCTTATGATTAAGTATGTCTTATTCATACAAGATTTAGGAGTATCACTATGGTCCTACTTGTCCTGAGTAAACAAAAATGTTTATCATCCTTTTGTTTTAAAACATACTTTTTGTTTTCACAATAAAATGATAATTCTAATATTAAGATGTTTCCCTTATATCCAAAATAGATCTTAAAGCTTATACACTTTGTTAGGATATCTTGGATTAACAAAACCTTTAGGCTAAAATATATAGACATCTTCAAGATGTTGTCTATTAAGGAAAGTGGTTTTGTTATAATACATTTGCTATATCTTATAATCACATTATGAGGTAATGGTAAATATCCTCGTTGATCTAATCATAGCCACTTGAGAAAAAGGGTTAGTCATAGTCAATGACATGAGTATTAGAAAGGCCTTTTACAACAAGACTTGCTAAAAGTGTATAAATTTCCATGTTATTCTTTCTGAAAGAACCACTTACTCCTTGTAGTCTCACTATAGGGAGGAAGGTTAATCAAACCCATACTTGATTATCATATATGGATAATATCTCAATGTTCATGGCTCAAAGTCACTTATCAGATTCAAAATTTGACATAGCATTTTGGTTGTTGATAGATTTACAATAAACTATCAATAAAACTCATCAATAAGAGATTCCTTTATTACCATGTTATAAATGATTTCTACCATACATGCAGACAATTTCTATTTATGAATAACTATTATTCATGTTCAACAATTTCATTTTTAAAACTAGTGCCAACTTTTGCCACATCAGGCTATGGTTCTTGAACTACTTATAGTTCCATGTGCCTCCTACTTGCTTTATCATTAGAAACTTCCTTTCTAATAACTCAGCCTTTAGGGGAATAAGAGAACTTATTCTCAGTGGGATTGTGTAATCTAAAACTCTTTTAGAATATCCTACAAATATGTATTTATTAGATTTTGGAAGCTTTAGTCTTACATAGGATTCCAAAACATTAACAAGAACATTTCATCTACTTCTTAGTTAGATTTTGTATTCGAAATACAATTAATAGTTATATGGACATAATCCCAAAAGGATAAAGGAAGACTATTTCTACCAATTTGAAAGTAAACCATATCCAATAAGGTTTAAATTATCCTTTATAATCATCAAGGCTTTAGATGGTACTTCTGATTTGTTTCTCAACTTCTTATTTGAAAACTTCCAAAGGTTTCACTTTATGATACAAAATACAATGACTATACTTGTTAATGAAGTTGATGAGGTATCTCGTATTTAATCTAGACATTCATTATGAAGGAAGTCATACATCATAGTGTATAGATCCTTAATAATTATTTTCTCTACTACTTAATGAAAATATAATTAGTAATCTTTTATAAATAAGATTCACATATGTCAAATAAAACATCTTTATTTGCCTTCAAAAACAATTTCTTGAAGTTGGAATATGTGTATTATATTAATAACAAAGGTAACAATGTCGTATATAATTTTGATTCAAAGCATATTTGAGTCAAAATGTGTTTTCTTACAGAACTTATAATTTAGAAAACCATTGATGTTTATTTCGTTATTCTATTAGGAGATCTAGTCCTCAAAATAAGAATAATCATTTCAGAATATGAACGTGATCGTTATGAAAAACGATTAAGTAAATAATCAATTAACTGAGACATAAATTTAGACATGCTATGTTAAAACATACATTGTTCGAAACAAACATTGTTTTATAATACAAGTCTTTAATGATCATATCATAATTAATGAACTTCAAAATCGACTCTCCAACTTTCTTTTTCTCAGCTGCTTACTATTCTAAAACCTTTTTAGACATTTACAAATATTATATTAACACAAAGTGTCAAATACTTGAGTGTTATTAGAAAAGTATAAGTTCTATCTCGTAGATACTTGAATTACTAGTCTGGCCAATATTTTTCAGATAAGAGGGGCAGTTCCTCTTCTCGTGTCGTGTTTCTTTACAATGGAAAAAAGATCCATCTTTACGGGCCCTTTTTAATTTCTTTGGGTTAAAGGTTTTCTTTCCCTGAACATCAGATTTCTTAGAGCTCATAGTGTGACTATCTTCAGTTTTGCATTCTACTAATGCTTGAATTGGTTTGAATCAAGTTTGAATCAAGTTCTACAGTTCTAAAGTGTATCTGCTTAACATGACAAAACATCTGATATGCTTCTAAGTTTTTCAAGACTTTTTGAAACTCAGGAAAAACTGTTACTAGTATGTTGTCAGATACATCTTCAGCATCACAATGATGCTTCCACCCGGAATCATGTTCAGATCGTTTGTAAAGTGCGGGTTTTTCAGGAATAGGGCCCTTAACGATATATAATTTCCGATCCCTTTCGAGAACGATTTTCAGGGTACGAAGCCATTCTCCTAATTCTTGAATTGGTTTGAACCAAGTTCTATAGTTCTGAAGGTATATCTGCTTAACATCACAAAATATCTGATATGCTTCTAAGTTTTCCATGACTTTCTGAAAGTCAGGAAGAATTGTTCCAGTATGATGTCAGATACATCTTCAACATCACAATGATGCTTCCACAAGGAATCATGTACATATTGTTTGTAAAGTATGACTTTTTAAGGAATTGGGCCTTTAATGATATATAATTTCTGATCCCTTTCGAGAACAATTCTCAGGGTATGAAGTCATTCGTTGAAATTATATCCGTCGAACGTTATTGTCTCTTGCATATCAACAAGAGAAAGATAATAGATGGTAATGAGTTTGGATTTATTCATCTACAAAATTTTAACATAATTTATTTAGTATTTTTAATATTCAATATTTAAAAATTAATACCTTTTATTGTTTCTGAAACATTAATTTATTAAAGACTAGGATCTAAGTTACGAAATAAGTAAATGGTTAGGTGACCTTTATCCCATCCACTTAATCCAACTCGGTAGGTGGCGATCACCTAATACATCAAATGTAATTCCTAGATTATGGGATCCTAAACAACGATTGTTTAACTTGGCATGTTTGATCCCATCTATGCCTCAAGTCTCTCATGCTTAGGTGACCTTTATCACATAAGAGTCTTGATCAAATAATCCAACTCAAAAATATTGTGAACTATTCTTTACCAATGGTTAGGCGACCTTTATCCCATTAGCAAATATAAACACCTTGGCCATCATACGACAATGCAAATAGACAAGGTGACCCAAGAATCTAGAAGCATTTTACAAATGATGAGCAAATGATTTTATAAGAGCATTACATAGATTTGATGTTTAAAAAAAAAGTTTTATATATGTTTTATAAATATAGAAACATGGTCTTATGAGTATTGCATCCATCAACAATTCATGTACCTTTTGTACAAAACATATCTCTTGTATAAGGTTCTTTAGATTCCAAATAAAACTTAATTTTAATAACTGTTAGTAGCGATCAATTATAAACTAATATCTCATATTCAAATTTATAGGTAGATTGCTATTAAAAACCGATTATAGTCTTTTAATAAAACTTCATTTTATTAGTTAAGACTTGGAGTTTTGGATGAGGTTTAAAATCATAATTTTAAATCTCCTTTTCATAATCAAAATCTTATGCTCTCATGAATTTGTAGAATAAAACTCATTTTATTTTATAAACTCATTTTATACATCTTATGTTTGAAGATCATATTTTGATAAACCAAAACCAAGTAATTATAATTATGTTCTAAATCATATTTAGTTTGCATAAAACATAATATTAATACAAAGCATTTAACTGGTATCACATATTAAGTTTTGACGTAAAACTTAATACCTACCATTATATTTTGACGATATAACGCTATAAAACGATTTTTAGTCTTTTCAATAAAACTCTTATTAATTACAAAAGACATGGAGTTTAGAAAATCTCAATTGTAAAAGTCTTATGTTACATTTAAATATTTATTTCTCAACCTCCAAGTGATGTTTACTAGTGTTAAAATGTTATTTAACACATAAAAACCATTTCCATATAACAACATGAAAATAAACATCACAAGCATGCAACACAAATTTATAAATCAAGCCATTTTTATAGAATAATTTTTGTGAGCCATCACAATAATTATATGTCATTCCTAAAGCACTTAATGGACACTTCAAAAGGTCTTCAAGCTCCCACTTGCCAATACAACTCTTGCTTGCAAAATAACTTCAAGGCACCATGTCTTCAAGCTCCCACTTACCAACAGATTCATGTACCGAAAGTTGAGATGAGCGAACTTTCGGTGTCATAACCAACTAACTTCAGAATGAGCTTTAAACAGAAGACATAACCGAGGTTTTCCCGAGAAGAGATAAATGTCTAGTGGAAACATTGTATGCCGCCTAAGAGACTTTACCAAACATCGATCTCTTGCCTTTGTCATGATGTAGCCGAAATCTTCAATGAATTCCATACGAACACCGAAACAGACCGGTTGCCGAACACTTAGGAGATTGTGTTTAAGACCAAGAACATATGCAACTTTCTGTATTGTGAAATTCCCGTTGGTGAGCACCCCATAACCTTTGATAATTCCATTTTCGTCATTTCCAAAAGTGACAAATCCTCCATTGCTGACTAGGCGATAATCATGCATAAATTCTAGTCTTCCTAACATATGCATGGAACAGGCACTATCAATAAGCCATTCATCGTGCTGTTCTTCCTCGCACAACGCCTGCAATTTAGAGGGTTAGTTTTGGCACCCACACGTGCTTGGGGCCATTTGATTTTCTAGATTTTACAGAAAATGATTTTTGAGTTTTCTTAATAGGTTTCACATCATCAGAAGTTTCAACTTCTGTGCTATGAATCATTGGGTTCGGTGCTGGAGTCTTAGATGTTGGAACTTTTACTATCCATTTTTGAACAATTTTTTTGTAACAATTATAGGAAGTTTTTCCCTAAGCGATGAAGGTTTGAAAGCATTGTTAGTTTTGAAATTTGAAGAATGTGCAACTGTGTAAGATTTTGAAATTGGTCTACAGCAGTTGCAACAAATTGAATTTTGTGATCGTTGAAGAACTTTTGTGTCATGTAGTAATTTTTGAGAGTGATATTTTTGTTGATTATGATGTTGAGATCTTGGACCGAGAGTTAAAGATATTTCATTGAGTTGACGATTTGGATTTTTCTTTTGGTTTTGAACAATTGGAGTTTTTTCTTTTTGTGAAACTTTTTGTGCATAAGTGATTTTCTTGTTTTGTACAACAAGAGTTTTGGAAACGTTGTGTGAATATTTTTGATTAGAAGCATTTTTCTCAAAAATTGATGAAACCGAATTTTTAGAAGCCTTTTATGGAACAGTGTGAAAAACATTTTTAGAAACACTTGGAGACACAGAAACATTTTGCTGTGATGATTTGATTTTTGACGAAATTGGTTTGTAAACATCCTTTTGAAAAACTTGTTGACTATGTGTGGGTCTTGTTTTTGGTGAGTTTGACTTTCTACTCACATACCCTTGATTCACAGAAGTTGAAATAACAGGCTTTGTTGTTTTCTCAACATTCACTGTCTTTGAGATGTTAAGACAATTTGTGGTTTGACGATATTGAACATAGTTGTTTCTAATGGTGTTTCAAAAATTTCGATAATATTCCATCATCTACTAGACTTGACAAATAGCACGATAGTTAATTAGAGGTGCTATGTGTGGGTTTCTGTGTGAAAGATTGTTATAATCTCTAGTTTGTGCAGAAATAACCTTTTTCGGGTTGTTGAGTTGGAGATGGTTGATATGATTGGGTTGTCAGATTTTTTGTGAACTTTAGGATTCCTAATTTGAACATAAAAAAGTTTTTCTTTTCTTCTCTCGCATGGGATCTAGGAGACCAGTCATCTTTGCTGTTTAAGATTGGCTTTTTCCCATTTTTCATTAAATTTCTCCCTTTCCCCCTTGGAAAGACTTCTCCAGGGGAAGTGGAGTCAAATAAATAATCATTTAAAATTTTAGTTTGAGGTTTGGTTTGAGATGTGATCACATTTTTGATTATCAAAGGTTTGGTTAAAACACATGTCTTTTGAAAATCATCTTTTGGAAGGTTCTGCTGTACAACATCAACATATGACTTGGACACCGAGTCAGAAGACGCTGAAGTTACATTTGCTACTTTATCAGCAGTGGGACATGTTATGGTTATCTTTTTGAAATCGGATTCTTTAAGAGTTTGAATTTTTGGACTTTGTTCCATATCAATTTGCTCATCAACAATTTCTTCACATTTTCAATTTTGGGAAGAATTGTCCTCCACGTCATGTTGACATGGGTCAAATTCTTGAGTAACATAGTTGCCTTTTAAGTTTTTGAAGAAGTTTGATGAACCTTGATGATGTGAAGTTGATGGAAAATCTTCACTTGGGACCGGGGTAAAGTGTCTTGGCATAAATGGGACTGATGACATTGCCAATTTACTGTTTTCTACATAGTTAGAAGTTTGGATATTGGTGTCTCAAAATATGAAAATAGGATTTTGGCACCTCCTAAGGGAACCGAGGGTGCAACCTCTGATTCGCTGGAAATAGTTTCTGTTAAAGCATTTGTCAAGACAGAGTCGGTTTTGTCTTTAATTATTATGTCTGTCAGATATATAAAGAAAGGACTTTGTTTGAATGAATTGTATAATTTTCGTTCTTTGATGTCCAGGCCTAGCCCTGGTTGAAATTATTTTCAAACATGTTAGAATTTGATGGACACTTGAAAACTTTGGTTGCTGATTATAGAAAGTATTTCCAAGAAAGGTTCTAAATTTGAAGACTAAATATTGTTGAGTTAAGCATATATCTTACCTGCTTAATGATACTAACTCCGTTCCTTGCCTTGCTCACCATGAATGCGTAGTTCTTTAATCCAGAAATTGCTTCCTGTCCGTGGATCTTTACTGCCATTCCCACACCCGAGATTGAGATGCCAGATGATTCTTGAACTACCATGCATTCCTCCTTTTACCTCTTTCTATTGTTTTCATTTGCTTATTCCTCATCGCTCGACGACCAAACTTCGACGTTTCTCATTGTTGCCAAAAACACTTGCACTTTCTCCTCCTCTTTCTCCTTTCCAAAATTTCTTGGAGCTCTGCAATCTACCACATAATGCCAAAGTCCACTGCAGTTATGACATTTGATGACTTCGCTTTGCGCTTTCTCCAGAACCCTGGATTCTGTGTGGCTTGCAGCAGGTTCAGCCTAATTTTTTGATTTTTCAATTGTTGAGGTTCGGTGGATGGGAGATATTGAGTTTGTTAGGTGGGTTTGTTGTTGTTGGATTAGGTGTCTAAGCCATGACTTTATATTTATATTTATATTGTTAATTGAAGCAAAGTCCATTTGGGTTGCCCTCATAGCTGGAGGTCAGGATAGAGTTCAGTAGAGTTAAAGGTTGATTTATTAATTGTGTAATAAATCAATAGAATTAATTAAATGGTTTATTAATATATTTAAGTGTTAATATATTAATTAGAAACTACAATAATTAATTGAGATTTAATCTAGAATTAATTGGATTTAATTTAGTGATTAAATTAATTAATTAAAAGTGCAGGGACTGGTTTTGTAATTATTCAATAGTTGAATAAAAGGCTGGCCAGTGGACAGGGGCCATAAATGGCGCCAATTGAGGAGGGTTCCTCAAAATGGCGAAACCCTAATTAGGGTTTAGAAAAAGGCTTGGTCCAATTGGTTTGCAGGCTTGCCCACTTGGAGGCTCCTTAGGGTTTCAGCTGTAACCCTTGGAGGCTATAAAAGGAGGCACCTGGCACCCTCATTCTCTGCGCCACTTTCATTGAGATAAACTCTGCTGGACTGTCTTCTCCATTGCTTTAGGTGTGACTTGCATTTGAGGCAGGATACTTTTGCTGCTAGCTTCAAGAACAAGATTCAAAGGTTGGTTCTTCTGATTTAAACTTTAGAAACAAATTGTTGGCCTTTAGGTTTTAGTTTATTATCTTCATAGAAGAAAACATAGATCTTTCTAGGGTTGCATGTCAACCATAAGTTTTTTTTTGTGTTCATTGTTTGCTAGAAAACCCTTCAGTTGTTGCTTCTGGGTTGGTTGTAGCTTCTGGGTTGATAGTTAGGTATGTGATGGTTTGGTCGGAAATTTTTCTTGGGGCTGAAGACTGGAATTCTTTTGAACTTTTGACTGGTCATGGCAATTTCATGTTGGTATGCTGCTTCCTCCTCATCCTCATTTTCGGAGAAATAGGATTCGATGGGACCAGGGAGAGCAAAAGTTGGTGGATTGTTTATTTGATAAGTGGATTGGGGTATCTGAATAGTTGCTTGATAAGATGGTTGTTCATAACTTTGGTACGTGATTTGTGGTAAAGGAGACTGATATGTGGATTGAAATATCGGTTGATGTGCTCTGCTCTGGATGGTTGGTTGGTAAACCGGGTTGACAGCAGTTGGTTGGTACATAGATGCTTGTACCAACTGATGTGGAGAATTACCCGATATTGGCAGCTTGCTTTCGACAACCAGGGCTACATGTCCACCTAGGATTACTTGATTTACTTTGACTGTTGATTCTTGTCCAAGTAAGTTATTGTATAATTGATACATATTGAGTTGCTTGATCTTCCCCGAGTCTTTGAGTATCATATTCAACATTGTCCACTTATTGCTCAAACGTTTTAAAAATCTTAGACTTGTTTTGTGGTTAGATCTGAAAGCTCCTGTGCTCAAGAGACGTGTCATAATGAGTGAGAAACGGGTGAAAGCATCACTCAGAGATTCTACTGGAAGAGCCGAGAATCGAGTATACTCGCTAAGACTCGCCGTTAACTTATTGTCTTTTCCCACCTCTGTACCTTGGAACATGTTTTGAAATAGTATCCATATCTGCTGAGCAGTGGTATAGTTTTGAATTAAATTAAAAACTTCTAGAGGTATTCCACAAGAGATTTCGGTGAAGGCTATTTGATTGTTGTGTAGTTTTTCGATGTCTAGAGAAATTTGACAACCTTGAGCAGGTCCACCACCAAGAGCACCCTCAGTGGTGTCATTTCTTGGAGTTAAGATAGGAACATGATGACCTTCCCCAACTGACCTCCAGACATGTTTTCCCTGACGTCTTAGATAATTATGCATTCTCGTCGCCCAACCATTATATTTAGTTAGAATAAGTATGGGTGCTCTTGTGGAGCTCCCAATACTATTTACGACATTAAGCGAGTAATTCATTTGCATATCGTCAAAGTCTTTTAAAAACTTGTTTGAAATTTTGAGTTATGAAAAATGAGCATTGTAGCATACAATGGATTTATAGAGGGTTCAACAGCCGATACAAAAGGCAAGGCTTAAGTTGGAAGTGCAGGAAAAATCTTATAACCAGCTACACAGGCTCTGATATCAATTGTTGGAAATGCAAAGTTTGGAATATTAAGTTAAACTTTGAAATATTGTTTATCTCAACAATAATTTAAGTACAAACAAGATATAGTGCAGAAATGTAAAGACTTGAAGATTAAATGCAGGAATATATTACAATCAAAATAAAGACATGGAAATATAAAAGTATTTGATGGAATGAAGATCTTTATATATCATGTGAAGAGAATTATACTTAAGTTCATCCAAACCATAATGATGAAGTGAAGTGGTGATCTCCCTTTTATAGTACAACGGAAGATAGCACGAGGTAAAGACCTAAGGACTAAAGAGGGAAGAGACCACACATCTTCAGTCAGGCAAGATGGTTCTTTGAATATTTAAATACAAGGATAGACTTGGGCGGCCCATGCTTGAATATTATAATACATTCAGTAAAAGCAGCATCCTACTAAGGGAACACGCCTACAGCTAGCGTAATTATACTCTATAACCGGATCTGCTTATCTTCTTGTCTTACCTTCACTTCAACTACCTTGACTTCTTGGTGAGGCCGAAGTTCAAGAGTGAAGTTCGGTGTTTGAGTGTTGTTATGTTAATCTTCTGTGACTCTTTACTACCGGAAACGGGGTTTTAATGACATACGAACCACGACACACGAAATTGTCTGTCATAAAAATATGTCATCTTTTATGATTTATGACATACATAATCGCGTGTCGTAAAACGGTGTCATCTTCAAAAAATTTTACTAACACAGAAAAATGTTTGTCGTGAATTAATGTCATACGACAAATTAAGCGCGGCCAAGTTCCCTCGTTTGTTAATACAACTTCTCTCGTCTTTCTCACTAGGGTTAAATCTTTCTCTTCTCCTTCAACATAGAAATCGAGTTTTGTTGGTCAACTTGATGTTTTCTTCTGTGCGCCATATGATATTTTGCTAAATAAATCACAATCTTCCCATAAATTAATTGAAGACGGCTTAAGGCTGTAGAAGCGTATATACGACCGATCGGTGGTGCCGCCAAAGCCTATAACGACGATGGAGAAAGCTACGAGATCGTTATACCCTGTTGCGCCCATGGTATACGCTATGATTTTTAATCTAATCCAGGGATCGTTGATAACCCTAACTCCCTATTTATCAGCCGCACGTGGACGACGGAGTCGATCCACCAACGTTGATTCCGCTTCAGATAAACGAGACTGGCATGGAGGTCGATTGTTATCAGACACAACCTTTGTCACGACTCACGACGACTTGTTCGTGGGGAGTTCACTACATTATAGAAAGTGCAAAGTGTGATTGTCGTCTCGTTGTTCCGATGGGCTTAGAGGTGTTTTATGAAATTTCAAATTGATTTTCGAAAAGAGCATAAAAATCACAAAACCCAGATGATATTCAAGACATCATCAAAATAGACAAATCCAAATCACTGGAAATTTACATGAACATGAAGAAATCAAGACCTGCAAGCAATTTTAACCGTCTTTTCGCTCTCTTGTATGCGCAAAGCATCCATTGTGCATAGAACCAGAAATTTAAAGATACACTAAAACAAAAACGGAAAAAAAGAATAGGGAATGAATTGTCGAGTACAGGGCTTTTAAGTGGTCACATTCTTTGGTAATTTCCTTGGAAGGCATTAAATGGGTTATGGTTTTATGGCTTATTCTCAACAACCCCGATCAATTTTAGTTGTAGTGGTTTGTTCTCTAGAATCTCAGGCGATTTTGAAGGCGGACGTCCACTGGTGGCCGACTGAGGCGGCTTTGGATGGTGACGACTCAGGCGCTGGCTGGAGGTATGATCGCAGGCTTCTGAACACTTCGCCTTAACTTTTGGAACCCTTTTGCTTCACTTCGGCTCTTGTGAACCCTACATACTTCTGAATATATGTGAACTTGGTACGCCATCTTCATCATCTCGACATGGGTTTATGGTATCACATGATCTTGCAACTGATGTCTCACAACTGAACTGATCAATGTTGTCACACTATCACATAATATTGTCCATGTAGAATGTATGATACCCCACATCTTACAGCCACACATAATGATATACACACTATGGTACATTCTATTATCTAGTAATATATGTGATAAACTAAAATACAACGCAACACGTCGACTGACACGCATGCTTACGTCTCTCTTACAACCGTACACGCATGCATGGAATACGCCAATTGCAAAATGTAAACACTTTCTCAGTTTCTCTATTCCGATCGTACATCTCAGTTCCATGCTCTAACCATGTCTGACGTGAAATGGAAACACAGTTTATGCAACATGCTTTTATCCGGTTTCTCTTTATTGTACGATTAATATGAAAAAGGTATGTCAAGATTGGAGAAGTGTGCATGAGAACAACACACACATGCCTACCTACGATAGCAACATGTCTAGTCTTTCTCTTTCTTCGTATCACACCTCTTTTACTACCAACTGTTTGTCTTTCTCTCTTATATTCGGAACACTCCATATTAATTGCAAAAGAAATCCTTCAATGTACACGCATACTTACCGGATACAAGCAACAGAAAATGAGAGCATTAAATGCTCTAATGTATTTGATGTCCCTTTCAGGAAATTGCCTCTCACACGCTCTTCACACTTCACAAAAATCACTTGGCTCCGTCTCTAAAGGTACTATAATTCGGATACACATCATTGAATTCTGATTCACGCGAACTAGGCTTTTATAAAGGATGCAATTTGGATTCAACTAATATTCAATGACAATGGTCATACCATTTCAAACTTGGGATACCTAAATGCAACCACGGGTGCCACAATATTCCAACCTGCTCACTTCTGAATTGGGCCACATTCCAAATTTGGACTGCACTTTAGCCTCTCCTTAACATGTGATTAACTGAGAATGGGCCTTCACACTACATATTCGAATTGTTTAATCTGAATATTAATTGGGCTTTGTCACGAAGTGGTCTAATTCTAAAGAGACTTATACCAAATTTATCATAGGCTTAATTGGGCTTCAAACTGCAATTTTATTTGTGAATTTAGAGTTTTATGAAGATTAAAATGCCTCGCAATGATGCTTCATGATTAAAATGCCCTCGGAGCATGATCTTTGTATTTCTTACTGATTATTGAAACATTCAGTTCATTGTGATTTTGATTGATGTGTTGTTCTTAATTCCTATTTGTCAAATCTGCTCTTACACTAATGCTTGGTCTTTTATTAATCCAAGGCTCGTAAGAGGTTCTGGTAACTATGGTATAAGCTAATGTCGTTATATTTTCTCCCTAAAGTGACTTTAGTAAGAAAAAATGACTAATCATACAACATACAATATATTATAAGAGTCTCTTTTCATTGTTATACTATACCATTCATGCTAGGTATGCGTGAGATGATGTATTGAAAAGATGTATTGCAAAATAACTCCATAGTTATTGAGTAAAACAATTCAAAAAGTAGTAGAAATTGTTCTCATGATCTATCACATTCTTTAGTATTCAATACTATATTGGGATTTAAAAAGCTTAGTTTCTTTCCATAAAAAGGTTCGTCCCATTCATCATAGAGATTTTATGCAATTGTCTAGACATGTTTGATGAGGTATCAATAAAAAAAATTGAATCCATAAACAAAAGAAGGAAAAATAATCGTATTCACAATAGTATTTTATTGTATATTAATAGCTTGATGTGGGCGCATCTCAAGCTAGCTAGCACTACATTATACCCGATCTTTGGACCAAGTAATTAACTGTAATTGGTACACTTGATGCAATAATCAAATACTAAATATAAGTTTTGGCAAACAACGGTTTGACTTTGGACTAACCAAAGTTCCCAAGAATAAAACATTATAATTTTCATGTATATACCATTGCTTATACATTGTTTTTCGGCCAAACCGCGTCTTCCTTTGGGCCTATTATAGTTTGCATTAATTATTTCCTGCAAGCATCTATTTATTTTGTTAAACTAATCTACGCAATAGAGGTTTCTTTCGCAATGTTTTGTTTCGATTAATCTAACTAAAATAATTGATACGACAATATAATAAATTATTTCCAAATATTATCAATATTATTGTACATACCAAAAAACGTCAAATTCAACGAGTTTGGAGAGTGTAATAACTTATTGATATGTCTCACTGTAATTAGTCATGACTTGTTTTTCTTCTTTTACTCGATAACAGTTACATGTTATGTAATTATTTATAAATCAAGACACAAACACAGTACGCACAAATAAATAATTTTCCTCAAAACATAACTAACACGTCATTATTTTGCAAAACTAGGTTGACCTTTGGACCAAACACAGTGCACACAAACAATTACGTGCAATTTATATATCACTTTGGTCATTATTACTAAATAATATTGAAACCGGAAAACAAATAACACCAATTAGGCGCTATTAAAATCATACATGTATATACCTTAGTCATGAGAACTTTTATATTCTTGATGAGCTAATATGATTTTTTTAAATCACAAAATTGATCAATTTAACCATATAGTAGAATGATGGAACAAATCATTTATAAGCTCCTATAAAGGAATGCATAAATCCTCACACCATCCAAGTATTCATCCACAAATGAAAATTGTTGGACGAAATCCAATGGAAAGCACTAATATATAGAAGTCCTCTAAGCTAAAAGGCAGCCTATGAATAAATATAGTTATCCAATTATTATTGTAAGAATAATCAGTGAAGATAAGCATAATTGGCTTTAATAAGTAAAAAAACATAAAGCTCCATAATAAACCCATATATGAAACTCTAAGACAAACTAGCCGAATATCCACCATAATACTTATACGCATCATTTTAAAAGAACCCACATGCATAGAAAAGAGGTCAGTCACGTCTAATTTGCTAACAACACTAAAAAATTATTAAATTGAATATATGTAAAGCTTTGAGAATTTATATCTCATGAGGAAAGGGAATTCCAACGAGATCTTAACGAGTGGTGGGTGAAAGGTTTTCACGGATTCACCTCTAGACAACCAACCCATAATCTTAACAAAGAACCAAAAGGGGTTAGTAGAATATATTTTGGTTTATTGATTGATTGATTTATTTTTGTTGTTCTTTGAGACGTTGTATTTTAAACAGAAATGTTTGTTGTGGTTTCATTTTCTTATTTAAATTGTCATGGCAGAAGGCTACTAAAGTGGAGTAAAAGTCACCAATATAACCTACTCCCTCAACATGCACATTAATGTCATCTGTCTGCAGAATAACCTAATGCAGAACCGCAACATTATACAGAGAAAGGGTAGGAGGAAAAAAAGTACATCCAAAACTTAAGCCACGCCCACATGTCCACAAAAGAATGAAGCAACCATATACTCTCGATCTAAAAAACTCATGTATAAATGGATGATTATTTTTTATCACACAAAAACGGATGGAAGAAAGAAGGGAGTGAATAGAAACTTCAAGAAAATTACTATAGTCACTTTAGACATATTATTAATTGGTTGACCTTTCGTGGATAACAATTTACAACTTTTAAATTATAATACTTTATATGAGTTAAAGGAACCCCACAAATACTTTATCTGAGTTAACATGATTCAACTAGATTCTAATGAGAAAATATAGTAAGGCAAACCATAAAAGTAAAATAACCTTAAAGAGATTATTAATAACTTTGACCTTATGATTATTTTGTTAAAAAGTAGAATATTTGTACCACTGATTCTTGAAGCGAATTTAAATAAATTCAAAGACATCAAAACTAAAAAATAACCTTATAATTCAACATATATGTCAACACCACTTGTTACCATAAAAATATAAAATATAGATCGGAACCATATTATTGAA